>CM077256.1:20253013-20414293 GCA_039654775.1 Spinibarbus caldwelli
TCTCCAAAAATGACCATGATTACATGTGACATTGATTTTTTACAACAGCTCAATAAACAAAAAGTTAATTAAGAGACTTACGTTTTAGACACTATGCCTGTTTTTGCTCTATTTCGCCAACAAAAATCATTCCAAACACAGCCACAGCACTGTTTTGTGTCTCTGAGCAACATGACGGGGATTCGTTCCTGAATGAATCCACCGTTTAAATGATTCGGTTCAATCGCAATGACTCACTTATTAACAGTGATTTGCTGCCACCTATTGGTGGTTTAAATTTCACATTTCGATTTTTTTCCCAAATTTTTATTTATTTTTTTTTCGTTTTAAATCATTTCAAATATCAGTATTTAACGTTTTATTTTTAATATATCAAAACATTATTTATGCATTTGTAATTGCAGTTAAATGCATTCATGTCTTGCATTAAACAGTGTGTAAATGCATCTAAATGGCATTTCAGATGCAGCTTCTATGTTGATTTGATTTGCTTGGTAACAGCCCAAATATCTTATTATTCTAATTCACTGATTAAATGTAAGAATTTGACTCAAAAGATAATGGACAATTTTAGAAAAAATGGCTTTATAAAGGTAAAAATGCCCATAAAATATAAACATCTGTTTAAACTTATTAGAAAAGATTCATTTCTGTCAGTGTGAATTCAAATTATAAAAAAAATATTCATGTTTAATCATTTTAGACACTTGATTTTACTGAAGGCTACCAGGATAATTAAACTTGAGTTTATTAAATTCATAAACATAAACAAACTATATCTTCTCTATTTCGAATTTGTAGTGTGGATCATTCATTGCAACATTTAATCTGATTCTCATGTTTAAGTATCTGTTATCTTGAAAAATAATTTATGCTACTACTGCCTACTGACTTGGTTTTAAACCAATATTATTATCCAATTTATGAGCCTTAAAACATCTTAAAATGCACACATTAATAAAAATTTCCTCGGGGGAGCATGCCCCCGAACCCCCCGCCCTACCAATCTCCATTTTGGGACCTCTGTATTTATAAAAACCTGCGTACGGCCCTGCAGACGGCTCTGATTTCTGAGAGACGCACATACCCAACGCGGCTATTGATCTGCGCTCATTTCATTCATATAGGCTATAGTTTACACTCATTCACTTTACACATCCAGGCCCATAGCCACCTATCTGTCACCTTTATTTATATAGCGCTTTTAACAATACAGATTGTGTCAAAGCACTTAACAGTATCAAATTGGAGGATAGAGTGTCAGTAATGTATAATAATAAGATTAAACACTCAATTTTCAGTTAAAGGCATTTCATTATTGAATTCAGAGATGTCATTGTCTAGCTCAGTTTAGTTTAAATAGTATATATGAAATCAAATTGACGATAATCGTTAGAAATTAAGTGTCCCCAACTGAGCAAGCCAGAGGCGACAGCGGCAAGGAACGAAAACTCCCTCTGTGACAGAATGGAGAAAAAAACCTTGGGAGAAACCAGGCTCAGTCGGGGGGCCAGTTCTCCTCTGG
The DNA here is from genome assembly GCA_039654775.1 of Spinibarbus caldwelli. NCBI lineage: Eukaryota > Metazoa > Chordata > Actinopteri > Cypriniformes > Cyprinidae > Spinibarbus > Spinibarbus caldwelli. Next base: position 20,254,539 of record CM077256.1, read on the forward strand.
CCAGGATATTATTATTTATTTTTTTACTTATTGTATTAATTAAATTTTAAATGTATAAATGTATTATATTTCTATTTTTATATTGTTGCAATTTCTAACAATAATAGTATTATGTAGTTAGGTATTGAATTATATTATAGTTATTTTGTTTAATTTTAAGTTTTATTGTATTTAAGTCGAGGTCTTCACTGGGGATATGTCCCCAGGGCTCATCCAGGTGTCCGGCCTCCGCCGACGGTCAGGGTCGCAGACATCATCTCCCGGCGCCATCTGATCCGGACATGGACTGAGAAACAGAATAATAAAGAAACAGACAAATATTAGCGTAGATGCCATTCTTCTTACGATGTAACGAGTACATCGTGTGTTATGAGGAGTGTTCCCGGTTCCGGTTGATCTAATTAATGCAGCCTAACAATCCTTTAACGGATTTGAATAATAGAAGTGTATTAGTGTGTTATGTGTAAGCCAGGTTAAAGAAATGTGTCTTTAATCTAGATTTAAACTGACACAGTGTGTCTGCCTCCCGAACAGTGTTAGGTAGATTGTTCCAGAGTTTGGGCGCTAAATAGGAAAAGGATCTGCCGCCCGCAGTCGATTTTGATATTCTAGGTATTATCAAATGGCCAAAGTTTTGAGAACGCAGCAGACGTGGAGGACTATAATGTGATAAGAGCTCGCTCAAGTACTGAGGAGCTAAGCCATTCAGGGCTTTATAAGTAATTAACAAGATTTTAAAATCTATCCGATGTTTGATAGGGAGCCAGTGCAGTGTTGACAGAACCGGGCTAATATGGTCATACTTCCTGGTTCTAGTAAGGACTCTAGCTGCTGCATTTTGGACCAACTGTAGTTTATTGATCAAGCGTGCAGAACAACCACCCAGTAAAGCATTACAATAGTCTAACCTTGAGGTCATAAACGCATGAATTAGCATTTCTGCATTTGACATTGAGAGCATAGGTCGCAATTTAGATATGTTTTTGAGATGGAAAAACGCAGTTTTACAGATACTAGAAACATGACTTTCAAATGAAAGATTGCTATCAAACAGCACACCTAGGTTCCTAACTGATGAAGAAGAATTGACAGAGCAGCCGTCACGTGTTAGATAGTGTTCTAGGTTATTACATGTGGGGTTTTTAGGTCCGATAATTAACACCTCTGTTTTTTCAGAATTTAGCAGTCAGAAGTTACTCGTCATCCAGTTTTTTATATCGACTATACATTCCGTTAGTTTCTCAATTTGGTGTGTTTCACCGGGCTGTGAAGAAATATAGAGCTGAGTATCATCAGCATAACAGTGAAAGCTAACACCATGTCTCCTGATAATATCTCCCAAGGGTAACATGTAAAGCGTGAAAAGTAACGGCCCTAGTACTGAGCCTTGAGGTACTCCATACTGCACTTGTGATCGATATGATACCTCTTCATTTACTGCTACGAACTGATGGCGGTCAGATAAGTACGATTTGAACCATGCTAAGGCACTTCCACTAATGCCAACTAAGTTTTCTAGTCTATTCAAAAGAATGTTGTGGTCGATAGTGTCGACCTCATAGTGCCTATGAGGTCCAGACCTCCGTAAATGTTTCATGTTCAAAAATAAAATTTGAAAACATATGAAAAATTGTTTAAAATCATGTCGCTGAATAAATTCATGTGGCTGACTCGCAGCAGCTGCGAAACGCAGGAGTGAAGGAGCTTGGCGCAAGTGCAGCCTCCGCTCCGCCATGTTGCCAGATCTAGTTATTATAAGCGTCGCTGGACTTGTTTTAATACTTAATGTAACAGCATTAATGAAGTAATTAGGGCATTAATAAAGTGAGAAGATGAAGGTAGAGTTATGTATCCTATTTGCAAAATACAAGATTTAAACTTATTTTGGTGCAATCAGGGGATTGGTTGTGTTTGTTTGTTGTTTTTTTGTAGCAATATCTGACAACACTGCTTCGCCGGCACTGACAGGCAGCAATCAAAAAAGGAGCCCGCAGATAGTTTATTGCTGAGGAGACCACATTTGTTAGACAAATGCAATGATCACCATGATATCATCTGTACGAAACTGTCAAACGCTATCAAAGCAGTACTAGCCATTATTATTGAACAAATCTTAACAACCGCAGACCTCACTAATGTAGTGCTGTTCCTGCAAACATGTGATTGTGTCTGCCGAATATTTTTTCTGTTATTCGGATAAATTCGTTATTCATTTTGAAGCCATTATCCGTGCCTTTCCGAATAAGGTATTCGTCTTCGGGCACATCCCTAGTTAAAATGCATACTACCGCATGATGTAGAAGCCTCTCATATAGCCATCGCTGATTAGCATTGTTCACTGGAGGAAGGTCCCACCAGAAGCACAAATCATTAATGCTCTCCTTCTCTTCAGGGGCTTCATTTATAAAATGTTGCACAGAAACCATCTTAAATTGAACTTACGATCATCTCTCAAATATGCGTACGGGCGATTTATAGAATGAACGTACGTACAGAAAATGCGCGTATGCGTTTCTTTCAGATGTGAAATCTATGAATTGCAAATGATCTTGAACTTGTGCGCAAATGAATGGTTTCAGCTCTCTGCTTGTAAACGATGTCTAATTAATGTCATTGACTGTTAAGAATGTCTTAGCTCTTTATCTTTTGATGCCGTCCGACTATTCTCAACCCTTGCATTCATGAAGACATGGGCCCATGGAAAGAGTTATGAACAAGAACCCAATTGTCTTTTCACAAACTTCTTTCAAGTTTATTATTACATCCATACATTATATAGTTTCATTGCTATGGGTGGTGCAGTGGTACATCCAATGAGAATTATATACACCACATCTGTGTGGTACTCAGGCCAAAAAAAAATATACGTCATATAAAATGAAAGTCTGGCCAGGAAGTTCTGGACATATTAGGGATACACTTGGACGGAGAGAACTACATCTTTATGCCAAATGTCGATAGTACAGACTAAACTCAGTCACCTCCGAGCTAGGAGGCCCTCGTCCTCAGTTGAACATTTGAACTCCATTTAAGATGTATATATGTGAGGATAAGAGAGATACAGTCAAACAGAAGAGAGAGAGAAAGAGCACAGACGGGAGGAGGGAGTAAGACATAGAGAGAATGGGGAAAAACACGTATGGGAGGAGGGAGCGAGACAGAAGAAAATGAGTGAAAAGGGAGGAGGGATTGCATAGAGGCAAACTCACAGAAACATCTGGCAGAGAGCATGCATGATATAATTTAACAGTTCCCCCATTTGTTTATATAATAAAAAGTGAAAGTCGTGATGTATTGTCAAGTATGGTGACCCATACTCGAAATTGGTGCTCTGCATTTAACCCATCCAAGTGTACACACACAGCAGTGAATAGTGAACAAGCGCACACACACACACACCGTGAACACACACCCAGAGCAGTGGGCAGCCATTGCTCCAGCGCTCGGGGAGCAATTGGGGGTTCGGTGCCTTGCTCAAGGGCACCTCAGTCATGGTGTCGAAGGCAGAGAGAGTGCTGTTCATTCACAATCCCCACCTTCAATTCCTGCTGCTGCGAGAATCGAACCGGCAACCTTCAGGTTACAAGCCCAACTCCCTAACCATTAGGCCACGACGTCCCCCATAAGGACGCCTTAAAGGCTCTCTGCCTAATTCCCTTTCTCTTAACATTCAATCAACATTTTTCTCATTACACTTAAAATCAGCGCATGTAACATTTCTAGTCATCAAGGCACTTACGAGCATCTTTTACCAACTTGTAAATCAAGACAAAAATCATTCTGAAGTATTCGCTACTTCCCTTGCCTATAATTTCTAAGCATTCCTAGACATATTCAGTAAACCTTCATTAATCAGCATCCCTGTCAGGGATGTATGCAACATGATATTCCTACGATAACACACTTTGCCCTTCAGACAGTCTATTGATTTTGTAGGGCAGGTAACTGTAAGCCTTGTAGCTTTTCCTTGGCCTCAGATTTAACAATATGGTTGGCTGGTCACTAACACGTTCATAGCAGATGTATGGTATATCTTCATTATCTAGCCAGTTTTCCTCACCCATCTCTTCAAAGAAATATGTACAGGTGAGCAGGCTTTCAGTACAGCCAGGCATATTACCAATTTTGCAGCCATGGCCTAATACTTTTAGTAATAGTCTTGCAAGTTCTAATTTCCTTCACATAATTCGCTATCTAAACATTATATATTAGATTGCAAAAATGTCAATGCTTTGCATTACATTGTTCACATCTTTGGTTTCTAAAAGGTTATGAATACCTATTTATTACCAACTAGATATCCGTAAGGTATGAGACCTTAACCAGGACAATCAGATTTGGGCCAATATAATAACTAACCCCTATGTCTCCTGGACTTCTGCTGTGTCGAGGACTTACTACAGCTCTCAGGCTTTTGGTGTCAGGAGGCCTTCTAGATGTGGTCAGATTTTTCCCACTCATATAATTCCTTATTATTCCTTATAATTCCTTATTATATTATTAGTGTTATTAATGTATCCAGTGTAAGAGTCAAGTTAGTCTAACAAATTAACTTTTGAAGTCTATATCAATACTATAGACCTATGCAGTAACTCGAGTCAGCTAAAACAACAACATTATCAGTAATGTCAAACAAACAGACAAAAAAATAAATATTTTGATCAATCTAAACCACATTGCAATCTTCATTCCATGCTGTATCAGAATGAGGTCAGGATCAGAATTATTTAATCAGTCTCTCTTGCATTCTCCTTGTTCTACTGAACACTGAGTTGCTCCTCAATCTATCCTTGATTCTGGCAGGCTCTTTATCAGTTGGAGCAAACAACGGGCTTTTAATCCACCAGTTGAGTTTGCTCATTCTCCTCATTGGTCCCCCTAGGGGACTCTTCTGCCCCTGCCAGGGTTAGAGGCACGCCTGGTGTGAACTCAGGGTGTTTCTCCTTTCAACGACGTTAAGGTAACACTGAAACCATGTATCTCACTCTGTCAGTCCAGATTAGCAGAGTAAACCATCCTTGATATCAGAAGAACTACTTCTACCTGTGAAAGGAGATTTTAAAATGCTTTTGTTAGGGACAACACGTTTACTCCTCACCCAGTCGTTCCATGTTGTAGTGACCTGTGAGAAAAAAATGAATGTGGCCTGAGGGCTGTCCATTTTTCCTATAACACCAGTAGATTGACAGGGCTGGAACCCATATCATTCCAATTTCAGTCAATATCATTTATAATCTTATCTGATTTCTTTCATATTCCCCCTGTATACCACGTCTAGGTGGTATACACTAAATTTAAATTCATCTCAATTATTTCTTTGTTGTTTAAAGGTGTCTCACTATTCATGACTCAGGATTGACTCAGGATTCAGTTAACTTCCTCATTGCTTCTCATGGCAGATGTTTCATGTCTGCATTGTTTCTCAGTCTTTCTCCATTCTAACCCCTCCCAGAAGTGTTGGATGCCTCTTATAGGGAGTTTAGCCAATCACCCATCAGCTTTTCCTGCTCTCCACAGCCATAATGTCTCTTTCTTCATCTTGCGTTGCCCATTGGCAGCTGTCCCAGAAGTCATCTGGTTTCTTCTATAAAATGAACACTCAAGAGAACCGCATTGTAAATTTTGACCACAACTGCATATAAGCTATCTGTGCTATGGTCAGTCATCTTGTGCAACTGTATAAAATTTAAGGAATCTCATCCAGTTAACAATATATAGCAGTTCCTTATTTCATTTTAATAAAGCAAGTTCTTCTTTGCGAGAAAAGAGCAAACAATTCCTTCTTTGCAGAATGCAGAAAAGAGCAGTAACCTATTCTGACTGAACTGAGCATATCATACATCTGTAAGCCTTATAAAATACATCAGCATGATGCATTGTATTATAACTTCAGACTGAAATCTTGTAAATAGTCTAGCAAATGTGGCAATCAAAGTCAAGAAAAAAAATTCATTTTCTTTTCTCTTTTTATTATTATTAGCTGAAAACGGGCGTTTAAATTAGTCACTCAATCTTGTTCTCATTGATCACAATGCACAAGTTATTTCAGTTAACACAAACTAAAGTCTTAATCTCTGCACTACAGTGGGTACGGAAAGTATTCAGACCCCCTTCACTTTTTTCAATTTTGTTATGTTGCAGCCTGATACTACAATTGTTTAAATTCATTTTTTTTCTCATTAATCTACACTCTGTACCTCATAATGATGAAGTGAAAACAGAATTTTAGAAATGTCTGTAAATTTATTAAAAAGAAAAAACTGAAATATCACATTTACCTAAGTATTCAGACCCTTTGCAACAACACTTGAAATTTCGCTCAGGTGCCTCCCATGTCTCTTGATCATTGCAGAGATGTTTCTACACCTTGATTGGAGTCCGCCTGTGGTAAATTAAATTGATTGGACATGTTTTGGAAAGGCACACACCTCTCTGTAAAAGGCCTCACAGCTGATAATGCATATCAGAGCGAAAACCAAGCCACGAGGTCAAAGGAACTGCCTGCAGAGCTCAGACACAGGATTGTATTGAGGCACAGATCTGAGGAAGGCTACAAAAAAAAATTCTGCTGCACTGAAGGTTCCCAAGAGCACAGTGGCTTCCATAATTCTCAAATGGAAGAAGTTTGGTACAACCAGGACTCTTCCAAGAGCTGGTCCCCAGCCAAACTGAGCAATTGATGGAGAAGTGGCTTGTCTAGATTGGTGACCAAGAACCTGGTGGTCACTCTAGTTGAGCTCCATGATCATATATGCAGATGGGAGAAACCTACAGAAGGACAAACATCACTGCAACACTCCACCGATCTGGGCTTTATGGCAGTGTGGCCAAACTCAATCCTCTCCTCAGTGAAGACACATGAAAACACACTTGGAATTTGCAATAAAGCACCTAAAGGACCCTCAGACTCTGAGAAACAAGATTACCTGGTCTGATGAACCTCAATTCTAAGCATCATGTTTGAAGGAAACCGGCTCTTCTCATCACCTGCAGAGTACCATCCCAAAAGTAAAGTGTGGTGGTAGCAGCCTCATGCTGTTGGGCTGTTTTTCAGCGGCAGGGACTGAGGAACTCATCAGAGTAGAAGAAAAGCTCAATGCACCAAAATATTGAGATAGCCTTAATGAAAACCCAGTCCAGGGCATTCAAAACCTCAGACTGGGCCGAAGGTTCACCTTCTAACATGACAATGACCCTAAGCACACAGCCAAGGCAACACAGGAGTGGCTTAGGGACAACTCTGTGAATGTCCTAGAGTGACCCAGCCAGAGCCCTGACTTGAACCCTATCGAACATCTCTGGAGAGACCTGAAAAAGGCTGTCAACAGACGGTTCCCATCCAACCTGACCGAGCTTGAGAGGATTTGCAAAGAAGAATGGCAGAAATTCCCCCAATCCAGTTGTGCAAAGCTTGTTGCATCATACTCAAAAAGACTCGAGGCTGTAATTGCAGCCAAAGGTGCTTCAACTAAGTACTGAGTAAAGGGTCTGAATACTTATGTAAATGTGATATTTCAGTTTTTTCTTTTTAATAAATTTACAAACATTTCTAAAATTCTGTTTTCACTTTGTCATTATAAAGGACAGAGTGTAAAGTAATGAGAAAAAAAAGAATTTAAACAATTGTAGTATCAGACTGCAACATAACAAAATTGAAAAAAGTGAAGGGGGTCTGAATACTTTCCGTACCCACTGTATATCACATTTCAAGCTGTCCCCCAGGGATAACGAACACAAACTTCATACATCTAAAGATAAGATGTAATACAAACTATATCTTTGAAGACTTGTATTTAACATTATACTGTTTATTAAGTTATCAACATAATTATCTCGTGGCTCCCACATTTCATATAAAGTATAACCTTTAACTTTTTGGAGCCAATAAATAACTCAAATCTCATGAAAAAATCTTTTCAGCCAAATTATCTAAATACAGTTGTACATCTCTGCTCTATACATTGTCATCCACGTAATCAACAGTATTGTCTCCTAATTTTGGATTTGCTGGTGACTGACAATGCTTTTAAAAATAGCAGCGCACTTGATCTAACACAGCAGAGACGGAAAAAAGCAAGAGTAGATTCATTTAAAATCCAAGTGAACTGAGAATGGCAAATTAGCCAGTTGAATTTGTACTAAACAATTTTCTGAAACACTAATCTGCTGTTTCATCCATCCTGTACAGATCAAGTGACATGGACGATTAGAAGAATTGTTATTTAGCAGTTTATTTGCTTTAGTGCCTTGCAAGGACTTCACAATACCAATTCTCTTATCGCATTTAGAAAATCATTCAATCTTGGAAGGACTGAGAATATCTCAATGTGAGAATAGGTAACAACGATAGCTTTCCACGAAGCATACATTCCCTTTTTTAAGAATGGGTAACGAAAAAGGTATTTTTCAAGACATCTATTCTCCTTCCCACATATAAATTGTGAGGATAACCAATCGGTCACGATATGATATCCCATACAATACGTCCCGTATATCTTAAAATACGAGGATAACCCACTCTGCCAAATATGGCAGAGTGTAAATTCACGGCACGAAAATGTGCTCAATTTCTTAACAGACAGTAAGAATAATTCATTACAGATTATTTCTCACCTCTGTGTAGAAATTCCCAGAAAGACGAGCCCCCATTTGTTAAGAATGTCTTAGCTCTTTATCTTTTGATGCCGTCCGACTATTCTCAACCCTTGCATTCATGAAGACATGGGCCCATGGAAAGAGTTATGAACAAGAAGCCAATTGTCTTTTCACAAACTTCTTTCAAGTTTATTATTACATCCATACATTATATAGTTTCATTGCTATGGGTGGTGCAGTGGTACATCCAATGAGAATTATATACACCCCATCTGTGTGGTACTCAGGCCAAAAAAAAAATATACGTCATATAAAATGGAAGTCTGGCCAGGAAGTTCTGGACATATTAAGGATACACTTGGACGGAGAGAACTACATATTTATGCCAAATGTCGATAGTACAGACTAAACTCAGTCACCTCCGAGCTAGGAGGCCCTCGTACTTAGTTGAACATTTGAACTCCATTTAAGATGTATATACAGGTGCATCTCAATGAATTAGAATGTCGTGGAAAAGTTCATTTATTTCAGTAATTCAACTCAAATTGTGAAACTCGTGTATTAAATAAATTCAATGCACACAGACTGAAGTAGTTTAAGTCTTTGGTTCTTTTAATTGTGATGATTTTGGCTCACATTTAACAAAAACCCACCAATTTGCTATCTCAACAAATTAGAATACTTCATAAGACCAATAAAAAAAAACATTTTTAGTGAATTGTTGGCCTTCTGGAAAGTATGTTCATTTACTGTATATGTACTCAATACTTGATAGGGGCTCCTTTTGCTTTAATTACTGCCTCAATTCGGCATGGCATGGAGGTGATCAGTCTGTGGCACTGCTGAGGTGGTATGGAAGCCCAGGTTTCTTTGACAGTGGCCTTCAGCTCATCTGCATTGTTGGGTCTGGTGTCTCTCATCTTCCTCTTGACAATACCCCATAGATTCTCTATGGGGTTCAGGTCTAGTGAGTTTGCTGGCCAGTCAAGCACACCAACACCATGGTCATTTAACCAACTTTTGGTGTTTTTGGCAGTGTGGGCAGGTGCCAAGTCCTGCTGGAAAATGAAATCATCATCTCCATAAAGCTTGTCAGCAGAAGGAAGCATGAAGTGCTCTAAAATGTCCTGGTAGATGGCTGCGTTGACTGTGGACTTCAGAAAACACAATGAACCAACACCAGCAGATGAAATGGTAGCCCAATTCATCACTGACTGTGGAAACTTCACACTGGGCTTCAAGCAGCTTGGATTGTGTGCCTCTCCAGTCTTCCTCCAGACTCTGGGACCTTGATTTCCAAATGAAATGCAAAATTTACTTTTATCTGAAAAGAGGACTTTGGACCACTGAGCAACAGTCCAGTTTTTTTTCTCCTTAGCCCAGGTAAGATGCTTCTGACATTGTTTCTGTTTCAGAAGTGGCTTGGTAGCCCTTTTCCTGAAGACGTCTGAGCGTGGTGACTTGATCACTGACTCCAGCTTCAGTCCACTCCTTGTGAAGCTCTCCCAAGTGTTTGAATCAGCTTTGTTTGACAGTATTCTCAAGCTTGTGGTCATCCCTGTTGCTCGTGCACCTTTTCCTACCCCATTTCTTCCTTCGTCAACTTTTCACTTAATATGCTTTGATACAGCACTCTGTGAACAGCCAGCCATTCAGTAATGACCTTCTGTGACTTACCCTCTTTGTGGAGGTTGTCAATGATTGTCTTCTGGACAACTGTTAGATCAGTAGTCTTCCCCATGATTGTATAGGCTATTGTGTAACCATTTTGAAGGTTCAGGAAACCTTTGCAGGTGTTTTGAGTTGATTAGCTGATTGGCATGTCACCATATTCTAATTTGTTGAGATGAACATACTTTCCAGAAGGCCAACAATTCACTAAAAACGGTTTTTTTTATTGGTCTTATGAAGTATTCTAATTTGTTGAGATAGCGAATTGGTGGGTTTTGTTAAATGTGAGCCAAAATCATCACAATTAAAAGAACCAAAGACTTAAACTACTTCAGTCTGTGTGCATTGAATTTATTTAATACACAAGTTTCACAATTTGAGTTGAGTTAGTGAAATAAATTAACTTTTCCACGACATTCTAATTCATTGAGATGCACCTGTATGTGAGGATAAGAGAGATACAGTCAAACAGAAGAGAGAGAGAAAGAGCACAGACGGGAGGAGGGAGTAAGACAGAAGAAAATGAGTGAGAAGGGAGGAGGGATTGCATAGAGGCAAACTCACAGAAACATCTGGCAGAGAGCATGATATAATTTAACATTGACTTATAAAAGAGCACCTGACAATGTCCAAATCTTTTACAAGCGGCAAGAATGGCTTATATTTCCAAAAACCTGCAGCACTCGGGCAAACAAAAGTGCATACGTCTGCTCAGACCCTGAAGTGGCGCTAAGCTCTTTTCCACGACAAAGACCGTTTTTATAAATATGAACTTTTCTGTGGATTTTTGCCTACGCACACTCTACGATCAAATCTGTGCATACGCACGTTTTATAAATGGTGTTAGTTCAGAGTCCCCTTCAAGCTGAAAGTCACATAAATGGTTTAATAAAATGGTTTCATTCATATTTACTATTAAATAAGCTAATGTTCTGAATTATTCACATTTGATGCTTAAACAACTGTACCACAATAAATATCCAAATGCAGAATATATACCAGCATAATTTTCTGACGCAAATCAAAATCTGGACAGTCTGGGATCTGTACAACAGCTGTTTCAGCACTGCCACCAGAAATGACATGGACAACAGCAGGACTAAGTCCTGACAAGGGTGGCCCTCCATGTAGAGAGCAGTGACCGATCATTCTACCAGCCATCAGAGGTCACTATCCACCAGATGTGCAGACGAAGACGGTACAAGATGATCTGGCTCGCCATCAAAAATCCTTTTTATATGAGCATTACCTGAAAAACAAGAAAACAAGATATTTTGTGGTCAGACACTGAAAATAAGAAACGGTTTACACCCTCTCCAATGACAGGATCCCCTAGGAAATAAAAATATTGTAAATATTATGCAATATTGTAAGTTCTTATGTACTTCAGGTAATCTATTCTCTCCACAAAATACATTAAAAACTTGAGTATAACACACCTTCAAGCCTAGTTTTCAGAGGACATGCCCAATTCACATTACATGCTTGTAAAAAGCAATGAGAGAGGCTTCTTGGTCTGAAACGCTGCTTGTAAGGTCAACATGCAAGTACAGTGGTTTCTCAGATGCATGAACTTTAAGTACAGATTGCATGTACAATTCAGCTGCCTTAATGGGGCCGGGTACAGTTTTCCAATCTACAAAAGAAACAATAGTGGTCTTAAAGGGATAGTTCACCCAAAAATTAAAATTGTGTCATCATTTACTCATTTAATCATTACCCTAATGTTGTTTCAAACCTGTATGAGTATCTTTCTGATGTTGAACAGAAAATATGCTGAAGAATGCTGGTAACCAAACAGTTGATGGTCCCCATTGACTTAAATAATATTTCTTTCCGTACCAGGGCTTGCAAAATCGCTAGCCTGACGTCCCGGGGCTATTGTGTTTTCCAGTCGGGCTACTAAAATGTATCACCGCCCTGCCCGACGGGCTACCTTTTAAGGTCTTTACAGGTCTCCCCCTTAAAAACTCTTCAATTTAGTTGTATCAAACTTAAGGCCATAAAAAGTTTTAAATATGTTAAATGGTATAAGAAATGTCTTAACTATAATTTCAAAAGGTCTTCCAGTTGGGGACGGAAAGACAAGAATAGCGATACAGCTTTATTAAACTTCAAAAGGCAATGATGCAGTTGAATAAATATGAGCGCTGCACCTTTCAAGTCAAAACACAGCCGCAGATGTCTTTATGTGAATGTATCTGAAGGGAACCGACTGTCCTCAGAAATGTGTTGTTGGCATTTTTATTTTATCTTACCTATAATGGCTGATAAAGCAGCGTTTATAAGCGCGGACTGCGCTGCTTTATGTACAGTCGCTAACAGGGAATCTCCCTGAGGGAAACCGCTATATTAAGCCGCTCCTAAAGCGCCACCTCGTGGCAGAGAATGAATTTGCATTTCCAATAAGCCTTTCTTGCTGTTTATGGTCAGATCAATGCAAATATTGATCCATGTTTTTACGCAGCAAACACATAGAATTGTAAATGAGAAGGAAGTTAATGTGCCTTCTAAAAATCTAAACAATTAAGACAGTAATATTTATTCGTTTTAAATTAATATAATAATTTATATGCTTGATTTATCCCTTTTTATAAAAATGGTCTAAAGGCTGAAATGCTGTTGTATAAGATTTTTATTTTTGTGAAAACCTGTATCTGAACTATAAATCATGCAATTTTATGGCTTAATATTGTATGTTACGATAGACGTTGTCCAACCCCGCTCATACTGTTCATTTTACTTGTGCAGCTCTTAAAAAGGTTCATAAATTGCTTTAAATTTATTTTTTAAAAATTCTGCATACCCTGTAAATAGTGAAATAAAATTCCTTCCTTCATATTTGTTGATATTTGTGTATTGAAAATATTTTTGATTGACATTTAGACTCCTATCTGATTTTCTAAATTTAAAAAAAAAAAAAAAAAAAGGTCTTTTTTTTTTTACTTGGGCTAGTTAAATTAATTTTCGGGCTACCAAAATCTGAAGAGTACATGCCCGAAGGGCTACCAGGGATTTTGAAATTTTGCGAGCCCTGCGTACTATGGAAGTCAATGGGGACCAACAACTGTTTGGTTCTTCAAAATTCTTTAAAATATCTTATTTTGTGTGCAACATAAGAAAGAAACTTATATAGGTTCGAAACGACATGAGGGTGAGTAAATTATGACAGAATTTTCATTTTTGAGTGAACTATCCCTTTAAAGAGTCAGGGAAGGGTTGGTAAATAAGACCATTTGCACTGTATGATTTACAGCATGAAATTTCAGATAAGGGTTGCCTGTTTAAGTTTCTGTATGGAAACATGTAACAGGCTACAAACCCTTTGCTTCATCTGTAAAATCAGACAGTGATGCTAATGAAGTGGTTGGCAGAATTTGGTTGGGTGTAGTCTGAGAAGCTATGCCTGATGGACCAGGCTGTTCAGCGGTGTCAACATCCACTATGTCAACATCTGACAAATCCCAATCAGGACACTGGCTAAAAGACAAAAGTAAGTAAAATTTTGTAAAACAAAAATACATTGGAGAAAGCATGTTTTCCCAAAGAGACCAATTTTGCCATCCAAATACAGCTGCTTTGGAAGTAACACTGATCAGTAATGACTGGATTTTAGAAAACTCTTTTTGTGTTCGTGTACAAACCTTTCTCCACAAACACTGGCATGAATTTCGATATAACCAGCAGGGTACATAACTTCAGATATTGGCCACTTTTTACTTGTGGCAGATTGGTCATCTTGGTCATTTCTATTGGTGGGATCCCTTTCACTAGATTCAGAGGAAGCTTAAAAGAAAAATGGTCAAAGACTCAACAGACACACACAAGCAAAATAATAATAAACAGTTAAACTTAGTTTAACTAAGTTTAACTAAACTAAGTAACTATTTTAATCAAAGTAATCAAAGTAAATGTAATGATGTACAAAATGTGCTCAAGACTTACAGATATTCTGAGTACTTGCTACCAAGCAATCACTTGTTTCTTCTTCTGCCTCCTAAACAGAAAAAAAAACAACAACCTGTCAGCCAAGGAATTCAGTTTAAGTTAATTAAATCAAAGCACATATTTTCACAAAAAAGGCAAAATGATGTGTTAAATGATTATTCCAAACAGTTAAACAGTTAAATGGTTATTCCAATTTACTTGGTAACTGTCTGGCTTGCTACAAGTCTCTACATGCAAAGCCAGAGCTTGTAATGGCAAAGTTTCACCACATGTCTTGCATTGTGATTTTGGCATTTTTCTGAACTCTGGGGCATCAAAAGGAAGTTGTGCAGTATCGATTTCATCCTGAAGTGGAACAATGAAAAGCATATGCCTTCCATTATTAGATTAGCTCTTAAGTAGTTTTGCTGTGTATCCCTCAGATTCTGGTGGAATCACTGTAAATTTTCTCTGGCCACTTCCACCTTCAATAAATGAATGAGATTTGGAATCATTTGTGAATGTATTTATTTATTTTATTATTATTTTTTTTTTTAATGCTCTAAACTATCAGTAGTAGTACTGGCTAACAAAAATCACACAAACAATGAAGATATATTAAGAAACACAAAGAACATAAAAGAAATGAAGGAATAATGGCTTAAAACTACGCCTTGTATACACGCCATCCACCCATTAAGTTCTCCATTTTAGAATCCTCAACTATATACATAATAGAATAATTTACATACTATTATTCTGCTTATTATCCACCCATTAAGTTCTCCATTTTAGAATCCTCAACTGTAAGAGCTGCTGTTATCTACATAAACAAAAAACTTCAGCAATGCACATAGCCAACACATGGATCTGGCTTACAAAAACACTTACCTCTGCATGGTTGCTGTTGTCAGGTAGAGAAATATGGCATTTACCTAACCCTGCCATTAACAATTTAAGTTCTTGAAATCCTTGTGGGGTCCTATCTGTCGGTTCTGGGAGTAAGTAAAACTGAAGGCTAGTTTGAGGGGGCTGCAACAGATTTTGTCACAGGAGTAGGAAATCTGCATTTGCCGCTGGTTCTTTCTTTTCTGAACATACTAGGAAACGACCGGTTGAAGGTATTCAAAAGAAGGTGATGCAATATTTTCAGGATTTATAAACGTATTTGTATGCAAAGAAATCATTATGATTTAAGAAAATATATGTAACCTAGTCATCTCTTGTTGAATGCTGGGCTGTCTAAATCCCTGATTCTGTCTGCCAGACTGATTCGGAGTCAAACCCCAGGATTGGCTCTGACCCTGAACCTGTTGTTCCTGACCTACTGTTGCTGTTATGAGAGACAGCAAATTTCTTGCTGCACTTTCAATAAGTGCATACTCTGGCTGTTAATACAAAAGAAAGAGGAAAGAAATTAAAGAATAAATCTGACAATATTTTAGGGGTGTAATAATGCAAAATAGACTTTAAATGGTATATTTATTATTAATTACTTTGAGCATGTATGGTGAACCATTATGTCAGAGGTGAACTTACGCTGGATTTGGTCCTTCTCCCCCATGCACAGGGAAACGGTGACAACAGAATATAAATATTATTCTGCTTTTAAATATATATATATATATATAATTTTTTTTTTGATAAAATGTTAATAAAATAAAACATTTTAAAAAGTTTTAAATGTTGTATTTTATGAAATATACTTTATTTTTAAACAAATAATAATTAATGATAAGTGAACCTCAAATGTATTACCTTCTGGGTTTACCGTATTTGATGTGAAATTACATCTAACAAAATAAATTAGTCTAAACTTTAATTTTGGGTGATCTATACATTTTGCCGCTATCCACAATACATACTGTTGCATTTTTGTATTGTAATATACTATTACACAATATATTGTTACAACCCTGCATTATTTTACATAAAAGTACATCCCGCATACATACAGAGTATGAAGAATGGATGGATGGATCCATTTGTAGGGGGAAACAGGCCTACCTACCAAGCTTAACCCTTAAAAGCATACCTCGGGTCTTTAGTGATCTGGGACATCATTAACTCCCGATCACCTCCCGATCATTATCTTTTTAAAGTTAGACATCAACCTTCTTAGTATTCCTCAATCAATTGATTATAAACAATATAACAAGAAAAATATATATATATATTATAAAAGAATGTCTGTTTTCTAATTTTCATGCATTTAACAAATAAACGTATTGTGTTTTACAAATATAAATAAATGAGCCCGCATCATATTTCACAAATAAATACAGTCCATCCTACAAACTGCAAGTAACCCTTGAACAAATACCAAATCTGCATACAAATGCATACCTGTCTGTTACGACTGCGAGACACTCGCCCTCGAGATTCTCTCGACTTGATTTTCTCACAAATGCATTCATTCGGATTTTCTCACAAATGCAGTTGCGCCACTTCCTCCTCCAAGACAGCAGATGGCGCTATGGGTCAATATACCTTAGTCTCCTGGGGGAAGCCCTGAAACCAGTGCTTAAACTACAGCTGACAAAAATGAGCGGTGAACAGGTGAGTTTCTGTCTTACTGTATCTATAATTCACCTTTTTGAGGTTTTCACACTGCCAACCCTACTTCAGCATAAAAATATCAATATTTTTGACATGTACGATCATTACAAAATCAGTAGTGACATGACTGAAAACATTTAACCCTTAACACCACTGGGTTTTAGCTCAAACTGACTTTTGTATTTGCAAAGTGCTTTCTATTTGTTTGCGAGTCGAGTGATCCTTTGAAAAAGCAGATCGTGTTTGTTTGCAAAATGCTGGATTTGTTTGTATAATTTTGGCACAATATTCACTCCATACCTTTCTCCCCAGCCTGGCACAAAAGGCTCGATTAGTTCCGGGTTTGATGAAGGCACGCCTTCTGAAAAATGAAATGTGTTGTGATTGGTTAGCTGTCCCGGTGCATTGTGATTGGCAAACAGCTTAGACGGTGTTTCAGTACTGCCACGCCCCTTGCCAAAGCAACAAATTCCGTCTGCTCCGGTATAGTTAAGGATGGCGTCAATATTTCCATATCAATTTGAGCCGGATTCAGACCCCGAAAATATTGAACAAGAGGATCGCGCAGAACCTTTGCACACACGGATATTGCAAGACACATTAGAGTGGTAACGTTATTGTTGTTGTTTTTTTGGCTAAATCACATTTTAGATAGGATGTCAACAACCACTTAAAAATAACTGCATTTACTATGTACAGATAAGTGCAATATGTATTATGTTTATTGTTCTTTAATTCTAACATTATAACATGAATTGCAGTGAAACTGTTATACAGTTGAATTTATTTATACCATAGTCCAGTGTTTCCCACAGACTTACACTCTATTTGTGGCGGCATACATATGCAAAGAAAGCAGAAACGAATGTTTTCACTGAACAAAACAGCACAAACGAAGCACAAACAAACAAGACCATTTCTCGTCAATTTGGAGCATGTGGGGGGCTGAGTGACGTCATCGCCTATAATTCAATGTCTAATATTTTAAAAACCGAAGCAGCACAAACGAAAATATTACTAGCACAAACGAAGCACAAACGATTGAGCCTGTTTTGGGTGAATTTGGAGCACGTGGGGGGGGGGCTAGTGATGTCATCGCATATAATTCAAAAGTCTAATATTTTAAAAACTGAAGCAGCTCAAACGAATCTTTTACCTGCACAAACCAGCACAAACAAAGCACAAACAAACAAGACTATTTGGGGTGAATTTGGAGTATGCTGGGGGGCTGAGTGACCTCAGAATGACCTATAAATGACCTGCTTCTATCATCTGATCGTGGTTGTATCTCTTTATTAGTTCTACTGGATCTTAGCCCTGCGTTTGACACTATCGACCACAACATTCTTTTGAATAGACTAGAAAACTTTGTTGGCATTAGTGGAAGTGCCTTAGCATGGTTCAAATCGTACTTATCTGACCACCATCAGTTCGTAGCAGTAAATGAAGAGGTATCATATCGATCACAAGTGCAGTATGGAGTACCTCAAGGCTCAGTACTAGGGCCGTTACTTTTCATGCTTTACATGTTACCCTTGGGAGATATTATCAGGAGACATGGTGTTAGCTTTCATTGTTATGCTGATGATACTCAGCTCTATATTTCTTCGCGGCCCGGTGAAACACACCAAATTGAGAAACTAACGGAATGCATAGTCCATAAAAAAAAAACTGGATGACGAGTAATTTCTTACTGCTAAATTCTGAAAAAAACAGAGGGGTTAATTATCGGACCTAAAACCCCCACATGTAATAACCTAGAATACTATCTAACACTTGACGGCTGCTCTGACTTCCCCCTCTTAATCAGTTCGGAACCTAGGTGTGCTGTTTGATAGTAATCTTTCGTTTGAAAGCCATGTTTCTAGCATCTGTAAAACTGCGTTTTTCCATCTCAGAAACATATCTAAATTGCGACCTATGCTCTCAACGTCAAATGCAGAAATGCTAATTCATGCGTTTATGACCTCAAGGTTAGACTATTGTAATGCTTTATTGGGTGGTTGTTCTGCACGCTTGATCAACAAACTACAGTTGGTCCAAAATGCAGCAGCTACAGTCCTTACTAGAACCAGGAAGTATTAGCCCGGTTCTGTCAACACTGCACTTCCCCCTATCAAACATCAGATAGATTTTAAAATCTTGTTAATTACTTATAAAGCCCTGAATGGCTTAGCTCCTCAGTCCTTGAGCAAGCTCTTATCGCATTATAGTCCTCCACATCCGCTGTGTTCTGAAAACTCTGGCCGTTTGATAATACCTAGAATATCAAAATCGACTGCGGGCGGCAGATCCTTTTCCTATTTAGCACCCAAACTCTGGAACAATCTACCTAACACTGTTCGGGAGGCAGAAAAACACTGTCAATTTAAATCTAGATTAAAGACACATCTCTTTAACCTGGCTTACTGATACGCTTCTATTATTCAAATCCGTTAAAGGATTGTTAGGCTGCATTAATTAGATCAACCGGAACCGGGAACACTCCCCATAACACACAATGTACTCGTTACATCGTAAGAATACCTAACTACATAATAATTATTGTTAGAAACTGCAACAATATAAAAATAGAAATATAAAACATTTATACATTTAACATTTTAATGAAAACATAATAATATACTAATATGAAAAATGAATAAATACATTCTAAAATAATTAGAATAAAATATATATATATATATATGTATATGTGTATGTATATAAATATATATATGTATATATGTGTGTGTGTGTGTGTGTATGTATGTATGTGTATATATGTATATATTATATTGTTGCAGTTTCTAACAATATATATATATACATACAACAGAAATATATTAAATGAATTAAACTATAAATTTAAATTATAATAAACAAACAAATATATATTATAAAAATAGACAGAGAAACAATAAATGCATTAAACTATACATTATAATTATAGCAAATGAATAAATCATATAAATGAAAAACTTCAAATAATGAATATAACACAAAAATAACAAATACATTAAATTATAAACTAAAATGCCCCAACGGGACAAGACCACAGGAATCAGATAAGCCCTTTACACAATCTGACATGGCTGCGGTTGGAATTGAACTGCGGGTTTTGTCTGGCCAGAGGAGAACTGGCCCCCCGACTGAGCCTGGTTTCTCCCAAGGTTTTTTTTTTTTTTCTCCATTCTGTCACAGAGGGAGTTTTGGTTCCTTGCCGCTGTCGCCTCTGGCTTGCTCAGTTGGGGACACTTAATTTCTAGCGATTATCGTTGATTTGATTGCACAGATACTATTTAAACTAAACTGAGCTAGACAATGACATCTCTAAATTCAATAATGAAATGCCTTTAACTGAAAATTGAGTGTTTAATCTTATCATTATACATTACTGACACTCTATCCTCCAATTTGATACTGTTAAGTGCTTTGACACAATCTGTATTGTTAAAAGTGCTATACAAATAAAGGTGACTTGACTTGACTTGACTATAAATATTATTTTAATATCTTAAAAACCAAAGCAGCAGAAACGAATGTTTTCATGGCACAAACAAAGCACAAACAAACAAGACCATTTTTCGTGAATTTGGAGCATGTGGGGGGGCTGAATGACATCATCGCCTATAATTCAATGTGTAATATTTTAAAAACCGAAGCAGCACAGACGAAAATATTACCAGCACAAACGATTGAGCCTGTTTTGGGTGAATTTGGAGCATGTGTTGTTTTGGGGGGCTAGTAATGTCATCGCATATAATTCAAAGTCTAATATTTTAAAAACTGAAGCAGCACAAACGAATCTTTTACCTGCACAAACCAGCACAAACAAAGCACAAACAAACAAAACTATTTGGGGTGAATTTGGAGTATCTTGGGGGCTGAGTGACCTCAGAATGACCTATAAATATTATTTTAATATCTAAAAAACCAAAGCAGCACAAACAAAATTTTTACAGCACAAACGGAACACAAACAACTGAGACTATTTTGTCGATGTTTTGAGTTGGGTGGGGGGCCAACTTCACAGAGGTGCTGTACGTGTTTTTGTTTTGTTTTTTACATAAAAAAAAAAAAAAAAAAAAGTTTTTATTTATTTATTTTACAGTCTTCCTTTAACGGACATTAATATAAGACAATACTGCAAAAACAGTTTACTGTCAAGCTGTTATATTTATTGTTCAACATTCCTAATTTTTCTGTCATTAATTTAACTAATTTCATATGTTGGCATTAATTCAGTGTTTATAATGCTAACACTTGAACTTGAAATATTTTCAGCCGAAACTGACATGGTTTCTAGAGAGCAAAAGGTTTTGTGAAAAAGAGAAGACTTTAAAATAAAGTCTGTAAAATAACCTGTAATTAAAAGGATTTGATGATCACTAGTGTAGTGATTGTGCGTTGTTGTTGTCATCGTTCAGGCTGTATTTCAGCTTTAATGCACGTTTTATTAAACAAATCAGCTGATATTTACCATAGCGACAGCTAGAATCTAGTGGACTGCCGAGTCGCTTTCACCCCAAAATGGCAGAAGCACAGGGCTGCTGTTGGGTGCCGCTGTTGCAATGGAACGTTCTACAGAGTTTCGCCTCTTGGTCTTCTATACTCTTTGCCCCAGTGCTGCCAACCGCTTCTCCTCTGTATTCTTCTTCTTCTTATTATTCGTTTTTTTTTTTGTTTTTTTTTTTGGCGGCTCGCAATCACAAATTGAGCATTACCGCCATCTACTGCAGCAATGGATCAGAGACTTGAATCCCCTTTTCCCCAGACCTATCGGGACTCGAGCTCTCGTTTCGATGTTGCTGCGTGTTCAGCTCCTCCGTCTACAGCCCAAGTCCCTCCCAGCCCAGAGAAGAGGAATAACAATAATAATAATAATAATAATAATAATGATGATAATAATAATAATAATAGAAATTGTATTAACAGACTATCACCTCCTACTGGATTCAAAATCTCTTTTAACGTTAACTGCTGCTCACCGTTCTTTTGGAGTTCATCGATTAGCTTACTTCTCTCCTCCGTATATCCATTACACTTAATAAGTACTTGTTCTACAGTTTCTCTGACTCCACACCAATCACACAGTCCTGTTGGATGTTTTCCTATTATGTGCAATGCTGAATTATGTCCTGTATGTCCCAACTTTAGTGTTGAAAGAACACAATCTTCCTTTCTTCTCCCTCTCGAATTCCTTCCTCTACCTACCATTGGTTGTACTGAATGTAGATGTCTGCCCTTTAACTCATTATCCCAATACAATTGGCAATTTTTATTTATCCCCTTTTTAATTATTGACTTAAGTTCAGCTTTACTGTACAGAATTTTCATATCTATATTTTCCTTTGTCATTACTTGTTTAGCTAATTGGTCTGCTTCCTCATTCCCCATAGTACTCAGGTGTCAGACGTAAGATTCGACAGGGTCACGTGTCGAAATGGCACAAACTACGCGGTGGCGACATAGCTGTGAAAGGAAATAATTTTTTTTTTTTTTTTACCTCGCGTCTGGATAACGTATGTGTGGATATACGTCTGGAAATTATTAGGCCTTCTGTTGATATACTGTTAGCTGTACTTCTGGTGGTAGTAGGCATTACAAATATATACCTTCCTGTAAGATTCATGATCATAGAAGGCTGTAGTAGCATAAACACAGATCTATCAGATGTAATTGTACTAAAGATTTTATCCTTACATTGTTTTTTAGATGTAGTATGTATAAAAACAAATGACCCAGAATCACTTTCCGTTTATGTCTGTGAGGCTTTATGCCACTACTTATATGTGTTGTATTTTACAACTTGGGCTTTTCAAGTTGTTTCCGGGCCAGAAATGACCCAAGGTATGAAAGTCAAGAAATATTGTTGATGATGTTTATTTTTATTTTATTTTTTTAAATCTCAGAATTACTAGTAATTTGTCATCAAGTACTGTTTACTGTTTAAGTGTATATTAAAAGTGTATATTAAAATCTATGTAGAACATCCTCTCTCTCTAGTATCAGTTTTTTTTAACATGTCTGTATAACACTGGGACTGGGGCAAGAAACAAAATATTTTTTTCCTAAATAGCCTAATTGAACCAACTAGCTCCGATTTCATATAGGGATATTTTTTCTCTAGTTTAGATATACAGAAAAATGCAGGTTTTGATGACAGCTGTCAATCTGTATGGCCTACCACTACAGTCATGGTGAATTTCCATTTGGTGGAAATCAGCCACAAGGTGATGCTGTTATAAGCATTGTTAATCACTCCACAGCCATGCATTATGTAATTGAAATTCTTGTTTCTTGTTGTCTTTGTTGTAAGCCTCAACAAGTATTAAGTTTATAGTGTTATATTAGGTTAAATTAAGCTTTATTTTGTGTCTGTAAATTTTATATTCTTAAGATTTACATTTTACATTTAGTCATTTTGTAGACGCTTTTATCCAAAGCGACTTACAATTGGGGAATACATAAAGCGATTCATCTTAAAGAGGCAACAGACAGAGGAAGTGCTCGTAATACCAAGTCTCAGGTAGGGATGGGTAGATTGACACCTAGTGTCGACACACGTTTCGAGTTTTTGACATACTAGTGGTTCGAAACAGTGTTCCAGAGCTTTGCTTGAAATAAGGCTGTCACGTGACCGTGAAAACGAAGCTTCTTCACCTCACTGACACGTCACGCTAGGCTCAAACACAAAGCGCGTCGCTTGCGCTGTCCCATACCCGCGATCCATTTAGTGCAATGTTATAGTTATATCAGTCAGCATGCCCATATGCATGTAGTGTTTAACGTGGTGTATTGTTGTTAATTATAGTACTACTATTAAAAACAATGACATGTGAATGTCTGTTGACTGAATGAAAATTAAAACACCTTGTGGGCTCAACCACTGTTCCAAAAAAGGATAAAAGTCCTTCCTTAACCACAAACATTTTTTGCTGCTTGTAAACGCCGTCCTCAGTTGTCAACAGCTCACACTGGCGAGAAAAATATATTATTGCAAGATATATTAAATGCAATAATTGCATTTGTATTTGTGCATTTGTGTTTTTTAACAATGAGCATGTTTGTGTTCTTTTGTAAGGAAGACACAAAAATAGTGCAATGAAAAATGGCGCAGGCCTAATTTATTGTGGTATTAAACATTCTATTTAGAATGTGAAAATACACAAGTTTGATGCAAGTAAAACTGAAGAACATAAAGTCTTTATTGTCACTGTATAGTGCTAAATACAATAAATTCCGGAAACTTTATTGCTGTACACACACATGCCGCCTTGCTAATGACACATATGCATATTAAATAGACAATTAACCCTTACAATAACATCCCAATGAACAAAACATCTAAATGATACAGTTGGAGTAAGAATTTTTATTGACCACCAGATAGCGGAGTGGAGCACTGTATCAAAAGCTTCAAAGCATCAACGCAGTTTGTTGTAAAAGCCTCACTGTTTCAAAAGCCTCGTTCGGCACATCCCTAGTCTCAGGCATTGTTCAAATAAGTACAAGCTTATAATAAAGAGAAAGACAGGTTTTTTTTTGGTTTTTTTTTTTTTTAAATTTAGGATTAAATTAGCAGAGATGGGTTTTCAGCTGTCGCTTGAAAATTGTCAGGGAATCAGCATTCCGGATAGGGGTGGGAATATCATTCCACCAGCCAGGACTGGTGAATGAGAATGTTCTGGAGAGTGATTTTGAGCCTATCTGTGATGGTACCACGAGGCGTCGCTCACTAGCGGATCTCAGACTTCTGGAGGGGAAGTAGATTCGTAATAGTGAGTGGAAGTAGGCGGGTGCTGAGCCTGTGGCTGTTCTATATGCAAGCATCAATGTCTTGAACATGATGCGAGCTGCAACCGGTAGCCAGTGCAAGGAGATAAAGAGAGATGTAACATGGGCTCTTTTGGTCTCGTTGAAGACCAGTCGTGCTGCTGCATTCTGAATCATTTGTAGAGGTTTGATTGTGCTTGATGGAAGTCCAGCCAGAAGAGCATTGCAGTTGTCCAGCCTAGAAATGACAAGGGCCTGGACAAGAAGTTGAGCAGCCTGATCTTTCTGATGTTGTGTAATGCAAACCTCCAAGATCGAGCAGTCTTTGCAAAGTGGTCTTTGAAGGTCAGCTGGTCATCAAAGATTACATCAAGATTTCTGACAGAAGTTGATGAGGTAATTGTAGAAGAACCTAGCTGGATGGTGAAATCATGCTGTAGAACTGGAGTGGCAGGGAAGACAAGAAGCTCAGTCTTTGCCAGGTTGAGCTGTGGGTGATGTTCTTTCATCCATGCCGAGATGTCCACCAGGCAGCCTGAAATCCGTGTAGCTACAGTTGGATCATCTGGTTGAAAAGAGAGAGCTGTGTTTCATCAGCATAGCAATGGTAGGAGAAGCCATGTGCCTGTATGATGGGACACAGTGATGTAGTGTATGTGGAGAAGAGGAGGGGGTCTAAGAACTGATCCCTGAGGAACCCCAGTGACCAGTTGATCTGCTGTGGATACCTCCCCTCCCCAGGCCACCCTGAAAGACCTACCAGTGAGATAGGATTCAAACCAGCGAAGTGGAATCCCAGTGATGCCCAATGATGAGAGGGTAGACAGCAGGATCTGGTGATTGACAGTGTCAAAAGCAGCAGACAGATCCAGAAGAATGAGAACTGATGATTTGGAATCAGCTTTTGCAATCCGCAGGGCTTCAGTGACCTTCAGTGACTTCAGTGATCAAGTCTCTGTTGAATGGCCACTCCTGAAACCTGACTGGTTAGTTTGTTGTCCAGTTTGTTGTTCTTTGAAAGAAACAATGATACCTGGTTGAAAATAACTCGTTCGAGTGTTTTGGCTATGAATGGAAGGAGAGAGATGGGTCTGTAGTTTTCTATCAGAGAAGTGTTTAATGTAGGTTTTTTGAGCAGTGCGGTTACCCGAGCCTGCTTGAATGCAGAGGGGAAAATGCCTGTGAGGAGGGATGTGTTGATGATGTGTGTGAGTGCTGGTAAGAGTGTGGGAGAGATTGCTTGGAGAAGGTGTGAGGGGATTGGGTCTAGAGGACATGTTGTAGGATGGCTGGAGAGGAGAAATTTGGATACCTCTGCCTCAGTGAGGGGACAGAAGGAGAAGATGGGAGTTTTAGCAGTGGATGTGGTTGGTTGGAGGTCCTGTGTGTGTGGAGGTTAGATTGTTCTACTTTTGTCTGTGAAGAATGTGGCGAAGTCATCAGCTGTTATAGAAGTGGTGGGAGGGGAACAGAGGAGAGAATTAAATGTTCTGAAGAGATTACGCGTTTCTGGAGCACTGTTAATCTTGTTGTGGAAATATGAGGATTTGGCAGTGTGGACTTCAGCAGAGAAAGATGAAAGCAAAGACTGATACCTACTCAGGTCTGACGGATCTTTTGATTTGCGCCATTTTCTCTCTGCTGCCCTGAGTTTGGCCCGATGCTCACGAAGAGCATCACATAACCAGGGGTTAGAAGAGGCAGCCCGTGCTGGCCTGGAGGAGAGAGGACAAATGTAATCTAGACAAGAGATTAAAGTAGAGCATAAAGTGTCAGTAGCTGCATTCACATCCAGAGTTGAGAAAAGGGTAGGTGAAGGAAGAGAGGAGGATACTACAGAGGCTTGTCTAGATGAATGTTGAAGTTGCCAAAGACTAAGAGTGGAGTGCCGTCCTCCACGAAAGAGGACAGCAGACCATCCAGCTCCTCTAGGAAGGTACCTAGAATTTGCCCAGGGGGGCGGTAAATTGCCACAATCTGGAGTTTAATAGGAGCTGTTACAGTAATCGCATGAGATTCAAATGAGTTGTAATTGCATAGGGAAGAGTGAGTTGAGTATTTCCAATTGTTTGAAATGAGCAGACCAGTGCCCCCACCCCGGCCAACTTGATGTGGGGTATGAGAGAAAGAGAAATTGTTAGCCAGAGCAGCTGGGGTTGCTGAGTCTTCAGGACGAATCCAGGTCTCAGTCAAGCCCAAGATGCTGAGTGTGGATTGTAAAGAAAAAGCAGAAATGAAGTCTGCTTTGTTGACAGCTGACTGACAATTCCAAAGACCCACAGAGAAAGAAAGAGGTGTAGTAGAAGAAGAAAAGATAGGAAGCTGGTTAGCGAGATTGCGTTGCCGTCTGCGTGTGATGGTAGAGCGTGGTTGAGAGACAACCGGAATGGTTTGGAAACACATGATAGAGGTGGAAAGAAAGAGGACAGAAAAGGAGAGTGTGTGAAGGGAAGTTAATAAAAAATACTTAGGTGTGTTACTCGGTTTCGTTGCTCATTTAGGAAAAAGTTCTTAGCCGAGGGGCAAATGATTACCAGTAAGTGCAATCAAAAATATAAACCACAACGAAAATACAGAATAGAAATAAGTAGGAAACAAAGTATTCCTTCCTAGCAGCAAGTAAATAATTTAAACAACAGATCTATTAACAAGTATTAATAAACTTACACACTGCCGTCCGTCTCTTCTGGTGATTAATCGACTTCTTAAAAAAGTTAACTTTTTAATTCATCCTAAAATTTGGCTTATATAATCATAGCATAGCAAAAGTTGTCCAAATTATGAAGTGTTTAGCTGATTTGTTATTATTTTTGTTTACATTTGTTTGACCCTTCACAAGCAAAATGCCTGCAACAGAGGTAAAACTGCTGACAACGTCCTACTATGGATACTGAGTCAAACAGAAGTTGACTATGGATACTGAGTCAAACAGAAGTTGACTTGGTTCCATAAATTTCTAATGTTAAGAGGATTAATAGTAAACTGTTAAATGCTATCCATTTCAATTGAGATATAAAGACTGTAGTACTTGAAGCTGTCCACAGAGTCATAGAATAGGAAATCATATAATTTTACATTTTCTTTAAAAACTGCTGTGAAGTGGTACTTGAGGCAAAAAAGGAAAACCCTTGACTAATTAACTTAATTCTTAATTAACTTAATTAAATGAAGTCTCCAAAAATGGAAGCACATTAAGTACTTTACACCCAGTTTGCAACTGTAAAACATTTATTTTTTCTACAGTATAGGCCTACATATTATACAATACTCACAGCTCTTAGGTGTAATTTGGTAAACAATTCAGTTTCGATTCCACAATGACCAGGTCTTGTTTATCCTGTATGAAAACACATTTTTTGTTCACTTAGAAATCAAAACTCAGTAAAAATTTACCCTTGCATCTCTGTTCATTTTGAGTGTGTTGACTATAGTTTTACAATACAGATTAATGGACAGCTTTAGATTAGTAACCAATTCACATTTTGATGTAAAGCAGCTGTGGCAAGACAATTGTGGAATTGTACATCTTGAGTCCGTTTAGTGTTGATTCAATTCAGTTCAATTAATGTGTAAAATTCATTAAGTGTACATACATACTGTAGATACATCTATGCAAATATATGTATTTGTGAGTGCTTTTACACTCTGGTGTGCTCCACACTGAACAAGCAACTGACAGTAGTGTTTTACATTTTTCACATCTGTGTGTATTTTGGTGTTTGACTAATCATTTGATGTTACAGTCACTATGCAAAATCACGTTTTCAGATGAGATGTTAAAGAAGTATGTTTGAATGAAGTGTTAACCTTTTAAAGAGATATGTGACATTTTACAGGTTGTATGTGTTTTTTGTATGTGTTTTGTGTGTGTGTGTGTGTGCGCGCATGTGTGTGTGTGTGTGTGTTTAGTTAAAAGAAATGTAGCCACAGTTTCAGAAGCTATCTGTAAGTTTTTCAGTCTCTATAATTTTCTATGACAAATAAATGCACCAAATCATTTCATTTGAGTGTTATGGCAATAGAGCTACTGGATAAGAGAACTTGTCCTGAAGGCAGTCTTTTGTAAGGGGGTAATAAGGTCAATAAGGGAAACAAAGTCAATTTAGCTCAAAGGGAATCATTTATGATTTTATAGGGAATTTGAACAGACTCACTGTATTACGGCTGATCACTGAGGCGGCAGCAATTCACTGAATGAGCCGTACAACAATCAACTCTGCACTGGATATTACAATCCAAAATATAGTGAAAACACTATCAAATAGCATAGTAACAAGACCGGCAGATTAAGACATTAACTTGTAAGCACAAAACACAAGATACTTCTCTTTTCAATATACAGGTGCATCTCAATGATTTAGAATGTCGTGGAAAAGTTCATTTATTTCACTAAGTCAACTCAAATTGTGAAACTTGTGTATTAAATAAATTCAATGCACACAGACTGAAGTAGTTTAAGTCTTTGGTTCTTTTAGGGGGAAGTCGTGGCCTAATGGTTAGGGCATTGGGCTTGTAACCTGAAGGTTGCCGGTTCGATTCTCGCACCGGCAGGAATTGAAGGTGGGGATTGTGAATAAACAGCACTCTCTCTGCCTTCGATACCATGACTGAGGTGCCCTTGAGCAAGGCACCGAACCCCCAATTGCTCCCCGGGCGCTGGAGCAATGGCTGCCCACTGCTCCGGGTGTGTGTTCACGGTGTGTGTGTGCGTGTTTGTTCACTATTCACTGCTGTGTGTGTGCACTTGGATGGGTTAAATGCAGAGCACCAATTTCGAGTATGGGTCACCATACTTGACAATACGTCACGACTTTCATGTTGGCTCACATTTAACAAAACCCACCAATTCACTATCTCAACAAATTAGAATATGGTGACATGCCAATCAACTAATCAACTCAAAACACCTGCAAAGGTTTCCTGAACCTTCAAAATGGTTACACAATAGCCTATACAATCATGGGGAAGACTGCTGATCTGACAGTTGTCCAGAAGACAATCATTGGCACCCTCCACAAAGAGGGTAAGTCACAGAAGGTCATTACTGAATGGTTGGCTGTTCACAGAGTGCTACATCAAAGCATATTAAGTGAAAAGTTGACTGGAAGGAAGAAATGGGGTAGGAAAAGGTGCACGAGCAACAGGGATGACCACAAGCTTGAGAATACTGTCAAACAAAGCTGATTCAAACACTTGGGAGAGCTTCACAAGGAGTGGACTGAAGCTGGAGTCAGTGATCAAGAGTCACCATGCTCAGACGTCTTCAGGAAAAGGGCTACCAAGCCACTTCTGAAACAGAAACAATGTCAGAAGCATCTTACCTGGGCTAAGGAGAAAAAAACTGGACTGTTGCTCAGTGGTCCAAAGTCCTCTTTTCAGATAAAAGTAAATTTTGCATTTCATTTGGAAATCAAGGTTCCAGAGTCTGGAGGAAGACTGGAGAGGCACAGAATCCAAGCTGCTTGAAGCCCAGTGTGAAGTTTCCACAGTCACAGTGATGAATTGGGCTGCCATTTCATCTGCTGGTGTTGGTCCATTGTGTTTTCTGAAGTCCACAGTCAACGCAGCCATCTACCAGGACATTTTAGAGCACTTCATGCTTCCTTCTGCTGACAAGCTTTATGGAGATGCTGATTTCATTTTCCAGCAGCACCTGCCCACACTGCCAAAAACACCAAAAGTTGGTTAAATGACCATGGTGTTGGTGTGCTTGACTGGCCAGCAAACTCACCAGACCTGAACCTCATAGAGAATCTACGGGGTATTGTCAAGAGGAAGATGAGAGACACCAGACCCAACAATGCAGATGAGCTGAAGGCCACTGTCAAAGAAACCTGGGCTTCCATACCACCTCAGCAGTGCCACAAACTGATCACCTCCATGCCAGGCCGAATTGAGGCAGTAATTAAAGCAAAAGGAGCCCCTATCAAGTCTTGAGTACATATACAGTAAATGAACATACCTTCCAGAAGGCCAACAATTCACTAAAAATGTTTTTTTTTTTTTTTATTTGTCTTATGAAGTATTCTAACTTGTTGAGATAGTGAATTGGTGGGATTTTGTTAAATGTGAGCCAAAATCATCACAATTAAAAGAACCAAAGACATAAATTACTTCAGTTTGTGTGCACTGAATTTATTTAATACACGAGTTTCACAATTTGAGTTGAATTACTGAAATGAACTTTTCCATGACATTCTAATTCATTGAGATGCACCTGTAAATAAGACTTTATTTAATAAATCTAAGACATGTAAACTAATCTAACACATGAACACATGCGTTCACACATTCATACAAGTTACAGAAAGAAAGTGAGGAAAGGATGAGTTTAAACAATGAAAATGTGAAATTCCAAGTTTACAGCAATGTGCAATTGCATAAACCTGAACAACCATCAATCACTTATTTAACCCTCGCATTGAGTTTCTCAATGAGGCTAAAATTTATATTAAATACACCAGCTCAGCAAAAGTCTGGAGGTTACTTGCTTGCGTTGCCTTAAGGGATTCCCTTTTGTCGTTGTCGTCTTTGCAGAAAGGGGTTTTCCCGAGGTTGCTGATTTGGCTGAGTTCAGTGGTCTTTCGTAGTGAAGTCTTGATGCTCTTGATGCGGAGTTGGTCTGGTTGAAGTTTGGGCGGGTGCAGTCGGAGCTGGACTTTGCGGCAAACTTAACAAAAGACAAGAAATTAAAGTAAAAGAATAAAAGGATGTAATGAGACTAGGTGGCAAAAGAGAAGAAGAAGAAATCTTAGCAGAAGAGCGAAAAAGAATAATTTGATGGTGTCCTGAGTATTTAAACTCGACTTTCAGACCGTCGTATCTGGACATCTTGACCAATTAGAAATGATCTTAGCCTAGGGGTGTTGCTCTGTTTCTTCCCCATCATAAATCCTGTATCAGTCACATGGTCCGAATTTTCCCGCTCTTGTAAAGTATAATTTTGAACATGATTTCTATAACAAGACTATGATACATTTGACAAATAATTGATTGGAAGAAACGTTTAAAGCATGATTTTTCAAACTCATACATACCAAACAAGGATATGAACCCTTAAGCTATTCCCTAGTTATTAAAAAGTCATACACAATATGTGATTAAAACATGATAGTTAATTGTGTGGGTTACATACATGATATGGGGTTATGCATAGAAATGTCCTTTTAGGGTGATTTTGGTGCATATGAAAAAGATATGAAAAAGAAGATCTCTGTGTAGTTCTATAGAGAACAAAAGACATGTTCTTTGGACCAGAGGTTAAAAAGGTCTCCTAAAGAATTTCAGTCTCAGTCTTTGTCTTGTACGGGGGAAGACCCGCCCAAGAAAGTCTGTAGCTCGTGATTTCTATCACAGATATACATGTGACGGCTATCTCTCAGACCATCAGTCTTGATTACTTGCCTGAAATTTGACAGTCTCCTTCCTGAATTGGAATTATCAATAACTGTTCCTTTTGTTTTAATGTTGCAAGCTGTTCTGTGAAAGAGGCTTGCGGGTTAAGCTTTCTTCAGAGTCAAGGCGCCAGGGTACCGTGGACAGATTTATGACGAACATCCTGTTGTCTCGGGATCCTGGGCCTCTTTGTGGAATTTGGCTCTTTTGGTGGTTCTAACACCAATCTGATCGAATCTTAAATTGTCTGATTCGCTCTGATATCCTACATATCCCCCTTGATTGGCGATGTGTCAAGTTGGAGACATCAGCAAGCACTGGATAAACAGAGGCAGAAGAAGCAGACAAAAACACAGCAAACAACAAGACAACACCTCCATGACAGTTACTGTACTGGTGCAGGGCATCAGATTATTCGGGTACAGGCGGTTATATTCAATTAGTCAGTATAGTTTAGTAAATTGTTTTAGTTCAGTTTTGGAAATTGTTGTTCTAATTTGGTTCAGTACGTTGATTCGTCGATCGAATTTTGTGATTCAATTTGTTTGTTTTTTTTTCTAAGTTGTCTTAACTTAAGAATGTTCACCTTTAGTTTCTAATGACACCATTTGTGGTAAAATGAATTGACCTATCGTGTGTGGAGCTGTCTGGCTTCCATTTAGTTTAGAGTGGCTTGCAGATATTAGGTGTGGTGAGTCAATCCTAATATCAGGCTTTTGACCCTTGCAGGGTGTCTAGGTGTTTCACCTACTAAAGAAAGAGGGGAAGGAAAAGGATAGGTAAAAGAAGAACAAAACAAAACAAAGCTGCCGTGGGTTTTCCTAGCATGGCTTGCAACTACTGTTGAGCTAGGATGTCATGTGCAGCTAGTGTGTCAGGTACCTTAACTTAGTATCAGGTGTTCTAACTATTGTGAGGATAGCTGCATGTTTCTTCATGGTGGTGTATGTAACTTTATGTTACGTTAAAATTTGGATATTCTACTTGTGGGAAGAATAAACAAAAAAGAACCAACTTGTGTTTGTTGAATGTGTTATCAGTAGATGTGGTTACCTCTGGTTGTAGGTAATGTTGTGTGTGTTAGTGGTGTAGTGTAAGTGTGGTCAGATCTGTTTCAGTCTGTGTTGTCTCCCCCCTTTTCGGGTATCTCAGTGAAGACTGGCTCTCTGCATCCTTGACTTGAATGAGGACATGTCCATGATCTAATGGGGGTCAGTCCAGCAAGGCAGGAAGTTTTTTAGCAGACAATCTGAGGTAGTTTGGCATGGCTGTGTGAAGCTGAGACGCAAACTTTGTCTCCTATGTTGCATTGCTCTTGTGCTGCCTTCTGGATGTGGCAGACTTTCTGACCTTCTGTGCTTTGGTGGTTGCTGTTGCACAGACAGGAATGTGGTTCTTGGAGTTGGAGTTCATTTAGCAGTTTGTTGGTGAGTGATGGGTGACTGAGGTGATGTTCTCTGGTACCTCAGAGTTTTTTAACGGTTGGCCGTGAGAGACTTGCTCGTTCTGGGTGGTTGTTGAACAGGTGCTTGTCATCTCTGATATGGTGGTGTACCAGGTGATCACCGGCCTTCTGTTCTGTTGCTGGTCACAGCGAGCATGACTCAATTTCGTGGTCATCCGTGTTCAGCTTATCTTGAAGGAACTCTTTCAGTTGTCTCATGACTTGTTCCATGTCTTCTGATGGTAAGCTGTATTGTTCTTGTGCATAGCCCTGTGCATGTCTGAGTGGTGCTGAGGTGGGTTTCGTTGTCGCTTACCCACACGAGTTGCTCTTGGATGAGTCAGGCAATTACCTTTGAATGTCTGGTTAGGTTTCCAGTTCTTATCTTTTGGGTTTCTTGAGAAGTGTGGCTGGTCCCATGAATTTTTCCAGCGGTTGGGCTGATAGCTGTCGTGGACATGGGGGTCACGTTCTCTGTGCTCTTGATGGAGGACTCTGGTGTTGTGATGCAACTGGGTGTCGTCCAGTGCAAGGCTTGAGTCTTTGGTGACAAGGTTCAAGAGTGTGGAGGTTTTGTTACCTTTCTTTGAGGCCATCTTCTGCTTGTTGTAGGCCTTCTGTGTTAGGTCACGCAACTGTTGGATGGTCATGGAGCGTGGACAGGCCATGACACCTAGATGGTGGCTGACTCCAGGGTGCAGATTTCTTAGGAAGAGGCTTTTGAAGTTCACATCCTCTTCAAGGTCAGGTTCATTGTGTGCACCAAAGTAGGCTTGTCGGAGTCGGTTGTAGTAAGTTTGTGGAGTCTCTTGTTGACCTTATTTGGTTTCTAAGGCAGTTAAAAGTCCATGTTCAGACTGAGAGTTTGTAAACTCCTTAATCAGGACCTCACAAAGTAGCTGGTAGTCTGACTTCATTCGACTGGGCTGTCGATCTAGGAAGTTTCGTACCTCAGAACTGGACGTGGCTCTAAGGAGGTAAAACCTGTCTCTGTCAGTCACATGAGGTCTCATTTCTAGATAAAAGTCGATATCTTGAAGGTGGGCCTGGATGGTGTGACCCTTTGTGGAGTTCGGGTTGAACTTGCTGATATTTTTAGACAGCTTGTCGAGGTCTTTGATGGTCATCCCATGTGCAGCTCCAAGGTCTGCTTGGATGGAAGGTTTTCTTTCGTTGGAAGGAAAGAGTTCTGTGGCGAAGGCAGGTGAGGTTTTGGGTTGTGGCTCTTCCCCTCTTTCGTTTTGTACCAGTTCTTGGACATGGGACTCTGCTCTGCTCAGCAGAGGTGAGGCTGAGAGATGTTCCTCTCGCCTTGGCTCTTGTTTCTACTCATAAGCATGTTTGAGTTCTTTTCTGACCATATAGAGCTCATCATTGGTGTCATTTAGTTGTTGGGTCAGATTGTTCATTTCAGTTCCATAACTTTCAAGGTGGTCTTTTAAGGCACTGATTTCAGCATTCCTTTCGCTGATTTCATTCTTGGCTTTCTCTAGTAGCTGTTCGGCATACTGGAGTCTGTTTACCAGGTCTTTCTGGGCAGCCTTTGCATGTAGTTGGTCGAGCTGAGCGACAAGCTCAGGGCTGTTTGGAGCTCCTTAACTTGTTCTGTTGTTTCCTGCTCCCTCTTGTTGGGTGCTTTGAGTTGATCTTGAACTTTCACTTCCAGCTTGTCTATGCGGTGTTGAGCACATTTCAGCTCCTCTTGAAGGTGGGTGACGTGCTTGTCGCTCAGTTTCAGCTGGGTCATGAAGGCATAGCTTAGGGAGCTGGTGATTTTGACTAGCTCCTCGTGGTTGTTGTTCTGGCTTGAATCTTGTGTCAGGAATCTTCTCAGGATTAGGATTATTATTAAAAATAATAACAGTTCGAATGTCTTGGAGGTGAGGCGTGAGGTCGTGCCTCTTAGCCAAGTGTTCACATCTTCCCCTTGTGCAAAGGGGACTGCAGTCTGCGGCATGTTGGCACGCTAGGGAGAAGAGAGACTGACACAGATCTGTGTGGAGTAGAAGCCTATGTGTGGTGCGACAACTAAATGTTGCGTCCGTGATTTTGAACCACTAGTAAAGTGTGGTGATGACTGTGTAGTGGACAGCACATTCCTGGGCCCAGTTTATGGCGGGGCCCCTCTCTGACCACAATAGTGGACAAAGGTTTGCTACATTTTGATTGGATCTTGGTGGACTAACATAAGCAAACTGTCCAACGCCATCAGATAAAGATGCCAGGACAACAGCCAGACACCTCTTAGATGGCAAGAAGAAGACCTTTGGTACAAAGCCCAGGAAGGACAGGACTTCCTATTGGTCAAAATGCAGTTTCTGCCCTTCACCCACCAACAGACTGATTCCTCAGGTTTTGGCCTGTGACCGCCATAAAAATTCCTTAGGACCTCTGGATGCAGCAGCAGTGGGTGAAACAGAGTCACAAAGTTCCATCCAAATCTATTCATAACTATGTTCTCAAACCTTAAAACGGATGCACACTACAACACACACATCTTATACTTATTCAGAGAAATAAGTATTCTCAGTGACAGCAACGTGTAGTGCAACATCTTACATAAACTCAGCTGTTAATGGACAAATGAATGCATGCATGACAGTTCAGTCTTCTTCCATCATGTTTGGACTTAATGTGTTCATTGCCAAAGGTATTCTGGTTGTGGTTTGGTAAGTGAATGATGCATTGGTAAAACTTTAGTGACACTTTTCTAAATGTTTGTTTGGACTATGCAAATAAGTTCCACAGGAGGAAATAAGGGTGGGCCACACCGTGTCCCCCCACTCTGATGGAAATAGCCAGTCACAGCCTGGAAATGGAGAAGCACCAGATTGCAATCTCCTCCTCATTGGAAAGAGATAAAGGTACCTTCCCAAAAGACACTCCTTGTTCTGAGTCTGAGTCCCGAAAGGGAGAGACATTAACAGAAACACAGAAGTTCTGAGTCTCCGGCCCGTAAGGGAAGGGACCGTAACAGACACATCCGTTCTGAGTCTGAGTACTGCAATGGAAAAGACGTTAACAGATACACAGTTCTGAGTCTCCGGCCTGTTACAGGGAAGGTAGCAACAGAAACAACCCGTTCAGAGTCTGAGCCCCGCAAGGGTGAGACAATAGCAGATACACAGTTCCTGAGTCTCCAGCTTTGAGGCAGTAACAGATACGACCACGTTCTGAGCCTCCAGCCTGCGAGGACAGAGAGAATCTACGTTCAGACTTCAGAGTCTTAGTCCAGCGAGACAACAACAGATGCAGCACATCCTGAGTCTCCATCTTAGAGAGACAAAGCGGATCGACCAAATTCTGAGTCTCTAGCCCAGAGAGGCAGAAGACACTCAGACATCTGCAAGAAGGTTAAGCTCCGGCGAGCAAACCTTCACTCCAAGGTACCTTTGCTTGCGTGTTCCAGGCTAAGGACCTTCTGCACCTACTCCAGGGCCACATCTGCGTGTTCCAGATTTTAGGACCCTTTGGTGCTCCAGGAGATCAGCATCCTCCAGCACTTCGTGTTCAAGGCTGTCGAAAGGGATTCCTGCTCCTTTCCCCACTGCATTGTTACCAGCACAACCAGTGGATGAAGTCACTGCCACCAGACTGCTCACTCAACCACAGAGAACGCAACTATCATCTATCCAAACCTCTACCAGAGACCTTGGCATTGTTGTGTATTATCAGTATATGATTTTTCTAATTGACATTAGATGTTATATAGCTGATTGCAGTTGATAACAAATAATCTTTTAGGTATTTGTTTCATGCATAATAAGGTTCTTCACCTTACTTGTTTCAGAGTAGTGACAGTTTATCTTTCCAGATAACGTAGCTCTGACATAGCAACATCCAACATAATCACTTACATTTTATGCATCTTATGCACTTATTCCTTTTTCATTCATGGTATTCATTTAGTAGTTGTTGATTACTCTTGTATTATTTTATTACACTTGTGTCTTCCTTGTGTTGATAATGCAGTAAGGTTCTACAAGTTAGGTATCCCACCAATCTTTCTTATGTGATGTACTCCTAACCACACCTTAAGTGACACGTGATCCAAAAATCACAACGTCACCTGTGACGTGAGTACCCATCACTATACTATTTCGCCTCCTTAGGTTGGCGAAAGCAAAATTCACTACACTTTTTAAAGAAGTATTTAAGCTGTTTCATCAGAAAGTAAATGTAACCTTTACTTGATTCAAATAAAAAAAACACTAAATATTAAGAAAGATACATGGTTGCCATAGGTTCTTTGATAACGCTTCATTTGCTACATGTCAATATGTACATGTACAAAATGTATGACTTAAAATTATTTAATGTAATGACTTAAAACCTGTGTGAAAGTTGGGCATTTCAATATAGAGAACAAAATTAAGAAAATCAGATCATGTGTGGAAAAAAGAAAAAATGAAAAATGAAAAAATGTTCCTAGTTTTGAGAAATGTACCTTTGAACTGAATAATGGTTTTGAAAACTGTGAAAACAGAAACAGATAAAGGGTGCTACAGCATGAGACAAACTGTAATCCAGTAATTCTTGTTGTTACATTGTTTGATATCTTTCTATCTAATCTATCTTACAGTTTCTATCCATCTACCACCTGAATACCCTAGCAACTGTAACATGGAATAAAACCTTGCTACGTATATGGAATGACCATTTTATTAAAGCAATAAGCCCCGGAAAGCTTTGGTTTACAGTGATTTTTTGACAGTTAAGGGGGTTTTACTCTGCTTTGTGTCATGCAAAACAACACCCCTTAGCTGTTATAAAATCACTGTAAACCAAGGCTGCAGGGCTTATTGGCTTGTTGCTTTAATAAATGTAGCTTTGAGTATGAGATATTTATCAACAGATAATAATTTTTTACATATTTAAATCAAGCATTTTGTAAATGAACGTTAAATTGCAATTAGTCTTTAAAACTAATTTCAAAAATACAAAAAAAAAATGTAAATGTATACTAGTAACAGATGAAGTACTGTAATTGCATAGTCGCCAAGTTATCATAAAACAATGATGTATGTACTGTATGTGAAACCAGGCTAAAATCTAATTCTGTGTTCTTGACAGCACCCATAAATTTCACTATGATTGAAATATTTTAAATGGCCTTAGTAGATTTTCAATATATCAAGGTTGTTTAGTGATGTATATTTTAGAATGTTCTTTACATTATGTAGGATGATTGTATGTAGAAAACAGTAAATCACAAAAAAATACTTCAGGCCTTTTTTTGAAAGGCAGGGTCACATATGTATAGCCTATAGTTTTTAGTATAGCTATAGGTCTTTGGCTATGCATATTTGTGTATACATTAAACATAACTGGATGCTCCAAAAGAGTGCGCAGGGATGGGCGATACCAATGATTTTGATTTTGATACGATACCGATACCGATACTTTTAAAAGCCAGTATTGTCGATATCGTTACCGATACGATGCTTCTAAACTGAACTTTTAAATTATGAAATGTATTAAATTACTAAGAGTAAAATGGATAATGATACCCACTTAACGTTATATTTAAAATGCATTTTAACATTCAATATGCCTTAATTGCAAATTATTAGGTTATATTTTTGTTTACACATTTAAAATATGTTTACTGTTGTGTAACCATGGAAATCTACAAATTTTGTAGTTTAACTACGGTCACTTTAATAAAACAATGGTTAATTTTCATAAGGGACTGCCAGTGACAGTCTGTTGCACGCATAAAATACAACCTTTTTATTCTAACAATGTATGATTTACAGGGTATTACATTACAGAATAGAACATGAACAATGAAGCAAAATGATACTAAACTTAACCCATTTGTGTTCAGATGATCAGGAAAATAGTTTTTTTTTTTTTTTTTTTTTAGTTTTTTTTAGGAAAAATAGTTCTATCCTAGTTCTTTACTAACATAGGTTATTCGGCCAATTCAATGCATTATTATTATTATTATTATTATTATTGTTGTTGTTGTTGTTGTTGTTAAATAAAAATACAAGTAAATAAAATATACCTTAGTATCTATATTTTTGGAGTATCGATACTTGCATCAGTATCAATATATCGATACTTCAGGATCGATATGCCCATCCAAAATGGCTAAAGAGTCACTTAGTCTGAACGCTCCTACAAATTCAGTTTCAGTAAGTAGGATGGAGGGAAAGAGTATAATTAAAGAAGCTTGCAATTGGAAATGGCAAGGGAATTGTAAGGACTGTAAAACAGGAAGACATTTTTATAATATACAAAACAAAGTAAAATGATACTAAACTTAACCCATTTGCGCCAAAATTGTTCTGAATGGTTTCATATAATCATATTAATAGTGTCCTATGTGAACATGTTCTGAATTTATTTCCCCAGGTTTTTTTTTTTGTTTTGTTTTGTTTTTTTTTTTTGTTTTTTTTTTTTCTCTTGAAAATCATTTGAATGTGTGGCAACTATAGTTGCCGGTGGGCAAATATGTTGTATGCTCCCCTTCAATGTCAAATTTGAATAGGAGGAGAACATTTGGCATCTAACTCAAAATACCTCAATCTTTATTCATAAACAAATATATTATGTATAAAAGTCAAAGAACATTTGATGCGAACCCAAAAAAGCTGCATCTAGCTTATAATCTCTTGAACATGAAAATATAACAACCAACAAATCCATTTGTCTTAAAGTGGTGCAACATAGTGCAGAACAAAGTGCAGCCATTAAGCTGCCCCAACAGGGCATTGTGTATCGAAACGTTAAATGAAAATAAATAAATAAAAATAAATAGAATGAAGAAAAAATTACATCTATATAACAAAACATAAAAACAACTAACAAATAACAAATAACAAAAAATAGCAGTGCAAAGGAAGTTATGTCATAACATGTGTCTCCTTCCCACTCCCCTTTTCTATCTTTCTTCTCCCTCTGCTCATCTGTGTCCTGGGTAGAGTTTTAGTGGTTTGCATGAAATTTCTTGAAGCACTCAACAGTCCAGGCACCGTATTTCTCACATGCAAAGGGAGTGCGTCCATCACATTTTCAACACCTCATGTACTTTCTCCCTGTGTTGTGGGGCCAGTGGTTCAAGTTGTCAAAATCTGGCAGCCTCACATATTACAGCCCAACACTGACCTTCTTCCATGCCACTGTGGCCTCATCCCATGGGGCTGAAGGAGACTCTGGGCAACTACCCTTTGGAAGGAGAGGAGATCTCTGTCTCCCTCTTTACATGACCTGATAATTACATGATAATTAATAAATACGTTTTGTTTTTGTGACATGCCACTTAAGATACTGTATAGACCCCATCTTTCCACACTCCTACCCCACAGCCTCACCTACCACTTCTCATCAGTTGTAAATGTTTTACAAACCTTATGGTTTCTGGTTGTGTGTGCGTAAATATACACACACAAACAACCTGTAACCAGAAGGTTTGTAAAAACATTTACAACTGATGAATAGTTTACACTTTAGATTAGAGGAAGCAGAAAGTGTTGAAAATGCCTTGTATACAGCTACAGATCATTTGTAACAGGTAAGAAAGATCTACAAATGATGTGTAACATATTTACAAGTGATGAGTAGTTTACACTTTAGATTAGGGGAAGACAAAACCTTGCCAAAACGAAAGATGTTTGTTTCAAATGAAATAAAGTGTTGTTTGCCATGCAGAAAAGCATTTCTTTAATGTTTTCTGCTCCTCAAGTAAATTTAGAACTGCTATGCCCAGATAGCTTAGTTTAGCGAGTCTATGAACAGTGACACTGTGTCAGTGATCCTGAGAAGATGAATAGAACGCTGGTCCATATATATGCCGAAAAGCTTCTTTCCCTGTAAGAGAAATTCAGATTAAGCAATGTTAAGACAAAAGCTTGCCAATATGAAACATGTTCGTTTTACATAAAATAAATTCTTCTTTGTAATGCAGAAAAGCTTGTCTTTAATGTGTTAGATGTTTTCTGCTCCGCAAGTGAATTTAGAACTGCTATGCCCAGATAGCTTAGTTTAGCGAGTCTATGAACAGTGATATTGTGTGAGTGCTCCCAAGAGAAAGAAGAGATCGCAGGTCCACAGATTCTGAAAAGCTTCTTTTCCTTGTTAAGACAAAAAAGATTTCCAATATGAAAGCAGTTCTTTTCAAATGAAATGAAGTTTTATTTCCAATGCAGAAAGGCGTTTCTTTAATGTGTTAGTTATTGTATATTATGCAAGCAAACTTAGAGCTGCTATGCAAAGACAGCTTAGTTTAGCGTTTCTATGAACAGCGACTCTGTGTCAGTGCTC
Source organism: Spinibarbus caldwelli (assembly GCA_039654775.1). NCBI lineage: Eukaryota > Metazoa > Chordata > Actinopteri > Cypriniformes > Cyprinidae > Spinibarbus > Spinibarbus caldwelli. The sequence continues at coordinate 20,296,159 of CM077256.1, forward strand.
CTGAGAGAATGAAGTGAACCTGTGTCCACATTCCTGAAAAGCTTCTTTCCCTGTAAGAGAAATTCAGTTTATGAATTAAGACAAAAGCTTGTCAATATGAAAGATGTTGCTTTAAAATGAAATAAGGTCTTATTTGCAGTGCAGATAGGCGTTTCTTTAATGTGTTAGATGTTTTCTGCTCGGCAAGTGAATTTAGAGCTGTTCTTTCCATACTGTTTAATTTAGCGTTTCTATGAACAGTGGCACTGTAACAGTGCTGCTAAGAGAATGAAGAAAATGCGTGTCCACATGTAATGAAAAGCTTTTATCTCTGTAAGAAAAACTCAGTTAATGCAATGTTAAGACAAAAGCATGCCATTATAAAAGCTGTTCGTATTAAATGAAATGAAGTCTTATTTCAAATGCAGAAAGGCGTTTCTTTGATGTGTTAGATATTGTTTAGCAAACTTAGAGCTGCTATGCAAAGACAGCTTAGTTTAGCGTTTCTATGAACAATGACATTGTGTGATTGCTCCTGAGAGAAAGAAGAGAACGCGGGTCCACGGATTCTGAAAAGCTTCTTTACCTGTAAGAGAAATTCATTTTTTGCATTGTTAAGACAAAAGCTTACCAATATGAAAGATGTTCCTTTCAAATGAAATAAAGGCTTGTTTGTAAGGCAGAAAGCGTTTCTTTAATGTGTGAGATGTTTTCTGCTCCGCAAGTAAAGTTAGAGCTGCTATGCCCGGACAGGTTAGTTTAGCGTTTCTATGAACAATGACATTGTGTGATTCCTCCTGAGAGAAAGAAGAGAACGTGGGTCCACAGATTCTGATAACCTTCTTTCTCTGTAAAAGTCAGTTCATGCAATGTGTAGACAAAAGCTTGCCAATTTGAAAGATCCTCGTTTCAAATGAAATAAATTCTTGTTTGCAATGCAAAAACGCGTTTCTTTAACGTGTTAGATGTTTTCTGCTCCGCAAGTCAATTTAGAGCTGCTCTATCCATACAGCTCAGTTTAGCATTTCTATGAACAGTGTCACTTTGTCAGTGATCCTGAGAGAATGAAAAGAACGCTGGTCCATATATGCCGAAAAGCTTCTTTCCCTGGACGAGAAATTCATTTTATGCAAAGTTAAGACAAATGATTGCCAATATGAAAGCAGTTCTTTTCAAATGAAATGAAGTTTTGTTTCCCATGCAGAAAGGCATTTTGATGTGTTAGTTATTGTATATTACGCAAGCAAACTTAGAGCTGGTATGCAAAGAGCTTAGTTTAGCGTTTCTATGAACAGCGACTCTGTGTCAGTGCTCCTGAGAGAATGAAGAGAACCTGTGTCCACATATGCTGAAAAGCTTCTTTCCCTGTAAGAGAAATTCATTTTTTGCATTGTTAAGACAAAAGCTTGCCAATATGAAAGATGTTCCTTTTAAATGAAATAAAGTCTTGTTTGTAATGCAGAAAGGCGTGTCTTAAATGTGTTAGATATTGTATACTACGCAAGCAAACTTAGACCTGCTAGGCAAAGACAGCTTAGTTTAGCGTTTCTATGAACAGTCACACTGTGTCAGTTCTCCTGAGAGGACGCATAGAACGCTGGTCCATATATATGCCGAAAAGCTTCTTTCCCTGTAAGAGAAATTCAGATTAAGCAATGTTAAGACAAAAGCTTGCCAATATGAAACATGCTCGTTTTACATAAAATAAATTCTTCTTGCCCAGATAGCTTAGTTTAGCGAGTCTATGAACAGTGATATTGTGTGAGTGCTCTCAAGAGAAAGAAGAGATCGCAGGTCCACAGATTCTTTTCCTGTAAAAGTCAGTTCATGCAATGTTAAGACAAAGGCTTGCCAATATGCAAGATGCTCTTTTCAAATGAAATAAATTCTTTTTTGCTATACAGAAAAGCTTGTCTTTAATGTGTTAGATGTTTTTTGCTCCGCAAGTGAATTTAGATCTGCTATGCCCAGATAGATTAGTTTAGCGAGTCTATGAACAGTGACACTGTGTCAGTGATCCTGAGAGGATGAAGAGATGTTAAGACAAAAGATTTCCAATATGAAAGCAGTTCTTTTCAAATGAAATTAAGTTTTATTTCCAATGCAGAAAGGCGTTTCTTTAATGTGTTAGTTATTGTATATTATGCAAGTAAAAACTTAGAGCTGCTATGCAAAGACAGCTTAGTTTAGCGTTTCTATGAACAGCGACTCTGTGTCAGTGCTCCTGAGAGAATGAATTGAACCTGTGTCCACATTCCTGAAAAGCTTCTTTCCCTGTAAGAGAAATTCAGTTTATGAATTAAGACAAAAGCTTGTCAGATGATGTTGCTTTAAAATGAAATAAGGTCTTATTTGCAGTGCAGAAAGGCGTTTCTTTAATGTGTTAGATGTTTTCTGCTCGGCAAGTGAATTTAGAGCTGTTCTTTCCATACTGTTTAATTTAGCGTTTCTATGAACAGTGGCACTGTAACAGTGCTACTAAGAGAATGAAGAAAATGCGTGTCCACATGTAATGAAAAGCTTTTATCTCTGTAAGAAAAACTCAGTTAATGCAATAAGACAAAAGCATGCCATTATAAAAGCTGTTCGTATTAAATGAAATGAAGTCTTATTTCAAATGCAGAAAGGCGTTTCTTTAATGTGTTAGATATTGTATATTATGCATGCAAACTTAGAGCTGCTATGCAAAGACAGCTTAGTTTAGCGTTTCTATGAACAATGACATTGTGTGATTGCTCCTGAGAGAAAGAAGAGAATGCGGGTCCACAGATTCTGAAAAGCTTCTTTACCTGTAAGAGAAATTCATTTTTTGCATTGTTAAGACAAAAGCTTACCAATATGAAAGATGTTCCTTTCAAATGAAATAAAGGCTTGTTTGTAAGGCAGAAAGCGTTTCTTTAATGTGTGAGATGTTTTCTGCACCGCAAGTAAAGTTAGAGCTGCTATGCCCGGACAGGTTAGTTTAGCGTTTCTATGAACAATGACATTGTGTGATTGCTCCTGAGAAAAGTTTATGAATTAAGACAAAAGCTTGCCAATTTGAAAGATGTTGCTTTAAAATGATATAAGGTCTTATTTGCAGTGCAGAAAGGCGTTTCTTTAATGTGTTTGATGTTTTCTGCTCGGCAAGTGAATTTAGAGCTGTTCTTTCCATACTGTTTAATTTAGCGTTTCTATGAACAGTGGCACTGTAACAGTGCTACTAAGAGAATGAAGAAAATGCGTGTCCACATGTTATGAAAAGCTTTTATCTCTGTAAGAAAAACTCAGTTAATGCAATGTTAAGACAAAAGCATGCCATTATAAAAGCTGTTCGTATTAAATGAAATAAAGTCTTATTTCAAATGCAGAAATGCGTTTCTTTAATGTGTTAGATATTGTTTATTATGCATGCAAACTTAGAGCTGCTATGCAAAGACAGCTTAGTTTAGCGTTTCTATGAACAATGACGTGTGATTGCTCCTGAGAGAAAGAAGAGAACGAGGGTCCACAGATTCTGAAAAGCTTCTTTACCTGTAAGAGAAATTCATTTTTTGCATTGTTAAGACAAAAGCTTGCCAATATGAAAGATGTTCCTTTCAAATGAAATAAAGTCTTGTTTGTAAGGCAGAAAAGCGTTTCTTTAATGTGTGAGATGTTTTCTCCTCCGCAAGTAAAGTTAGAGCTGCTATGCCCGGACAGGTTAGTTTAGCGTTGCTATGAACAATGACATTGTGTGATTGCTCCTGAGAGAAAGAAGAGAACGTGGGTCTACAGATTCTGATAAGCTTCTTTCTCTGTAAAAGTCAGTTCCTGAAATGTTTAGACAAAAGCTTGCCAATTTGAAAGATCCTCGTTTCAAATGAAATAAATTCTTCTTTGCAATGCAAAAATGCTTTTCTTTAACGTGTTAGATGTTTTCTGCTCCGCAAGTCAATTTAGAGCTGCTCTATCCATACAGCTCAGTTTAGCATTTCTATGAACAGTGACACTTTGTCAGTGATCCTGAGAGAATGAAAAGAACGCTGGTCCATATATGCCGAAAAGCTTCTTTCCCTGGAAGAGATATTCATTTTATGCAAAGTTAAGACAAATGATTGCCAATATGAAAGCAGTTCTTTTCAAATGAAATGAAGTTTTGTTTCCAATGCAGAAAGGCGTTTCTTTAATGTGTTAGTTATCCTATATTACGCAAGCAAACTTAGAGCTGGTATGCAAGGACAGCTTAGTTTAGCGTTTCTATGAACAGCGACTCTGTGTCAGTGCTCCTGAGAGAATGAAGAGAACCTATGTCCACATATGCTGAAAAGCTTCTTTCCCTGTAAGAGAAATTCATTTTTTGCATTGTTAAGACAAAAGCTTGCCAATATGAAAGATGTTCCTTTTAAATAAAATAAAGTCTTGTTTGTAATGCAGAAAGGCGTGTCTTTAATGTGTTAGATATTGTATACTACGCAAGCAAACTTAGAGCTGCTAGGCAAAGAGAGCTTAGTTTAGCATTTCTATGAACAGTGACACTGTGTCAGTTCTCCTGAGAGGATGCATAGAACGCTGGTCCATATATATGCCGAAAAGCTTCTTTCCCTGTAAGAGAAATTCAGATTAAGCAATGTTAAGACAAAAGCTTGCCAATATGAAACATGCTCGTTTTACATAAAATAAATTCTTGTTTGTAATGCAGAAAAGCTTGTCTTTAATGTGTTAGATGTTTTCTGCTCCGCAAATAAATTTAGAACTGCTATGCCCAGATAGCTTAGTTTAGCGAGTCTATGAACAGTGACACTGTGTCAGTGATCCTGAGAAGATGAATAGAACGCTGGTCCATATCTATGCCGAAAAGCTTCTTTCTCTGTAAGAGAAATTCAGATTAAGCAATGTTAAGACAAAAGCTTGCCAATATGAAACATGCTCATTTTACATAAAATAAATTCTTCTTTGTAATGCAGAAAAGCTTGTCTTTAATGTGTTAGATGTTTTCTGCTCCAAAAGTGAATTTAGACCTGCTATGCCCAGATAGCTTAGTTTAGCGAGTCTATGAACAGTGATATTGTGTGAGTGCTCCCAAGAGAAAGAAGAGAGCGCAGGTCCACAGATACTGAAAAGCTTCTTTTCCTGTAAAAGTCAGTTCATGCAATGTTAAGACAAAGGCTTGCCAATATGCAAGATGCTCTTTTCAAATGAAATAAATTCTTTTTTGCAATGCAGAAAAGCTTGTCTTTATTGTGTTAGATGTTTTTTGCTCCGCAAGTGACTTTAGAACTGCTATGCCCAGATAGATTAGTTTAGCGAGTCTATGAACAGTGACACTGTGTCAGTGATCCTGAGAGGATGAAGAGAACGTGTGTCCACATATGCCGAAAAGCTTCTTTACCTGTAAGAGAAATTCATTTTTTGCATTGTTAAGACAAAAGCTTACCAATATGAAAGATGTTCCTTTCAAATGAAATAAAGGCTTGTTTGTAAGGCAGAAAGCGTTTCTTTAATGTGTGAGATGTTTTCTGCTCCGCAAGTAAAGTTAGAGCTGCTATGCCCGGACAGGTTAGTTTAGCGTTTCTATGAACAATGACATTGTGTGATTCCTCCTGAGAGAAAGAAGAGAACGTGGGTCCACAGATTCTGATAACCTTCTTTCTCTGTAAAAGTCAGTTCATGCAATGTGTAGACAAAAGCTTGCCAATTTGAAAGATCCTCGTTTCAAATGAAATAAATTCTTGTTTGCAATGCAAAAACGCGTTTCTTTAACGTGTTAGATGTTTTCTGCTCCGCAAGTCAATTTAGAGCTGCTCTATCCATACAGCTCAGTTTAGTATTTCTATGAACAGTGTCACTTTGTCAGTGATCCTGAGAGAATGAAAAGAACGCTGGTCCATATATGCCGAAAAGCTTCTTTCCCTGGACGAGAAATTCATTTTATGCAAAGTTAAGACAAATGATTGCCAATATGAAAGCAGTTCTTTTCAAATGAAATGAAGTTTTGTTTCCCATGCAGAAAGGCATTTTAATGTGTTAGTTATTGTATATTACGCAAGCAAACTTAGAGCTGGTATGCAAAGAGCTTAGTTTAGCGTTTCTATGAACAGCGACTCTGTGTCAGTGCTCCTGAGAGAATGAAGAGAACCTGTGTCCACATATGCTGAAAAGCTTCTTTCCCTGTAAGAGAAATTCATTTTTTGCATTGTTAAGACAAAAGCTTGCCAATATGAAAGATGTTCCTTTTAAATGAAATAAAGTCTTGTTTGTAATGCAGAAAGGCGTGTCTTAAATGTGTTAGATATTGTATACTACGCAAGCAAACTTAGACCTGCTAGGCAAAGACAGCTTAGTTTAGCGTTTCTATGAACAGTCACACTGTGTCAGTTCTCCTGAGAGGACGCATAGAACGCTGGTCCATATATATGCCGAAAAGCTTCTTTCCCTGTAAGAGAAATTCAGATTAAGCAATGTTAAGACAAAAGCTTGCCAATATGAAACATGCTCGTTTTACATAAAATAAATTCTTCTTGCCCAGATAGCTTAGTTTAGCGAGTCTATGAACAGTGATATTGTGTGAGTGCTCTCAAGAGAAAGAAGAGATCGCAGGTCCACAGATTCTTTTCCTGTAAAAGTCAGTTCATGCAATGTTAAGACAAAGGCTTGCCAATATGCAAGATGCTCTTTTCAAATGAAATAAATTCTTTTTTGCTATACAGAAAAGCTTGTCTTTAATGTGTTAGATGTTTTTTGCTCCGCAAGTGAATTTAGATCTGCTATGCCCAGATAGATTAGTTTAGCGAGTCTATGAACAGTGACACTGTGTCAGTGATCCTGAGAGGATGAAGAGATGTTAAGACAAAAGATTTCCAATATGAAAGCAGTTCTTTTCAAATGAAATTAAGTTTTATTTCCAATGCAGAAAGGCGTTTCTTTAATGTGTTAGTTATTGTATATTATGCAAGTAAAAACTTAGAGCTGCTATGCAAAGACAGCTTAGTTTAGCGTTTCTATGAACAGCGACTCTGTGTCAGTGCTCCTGAGAGAATGAATTGAACCTGTGTCCACATTCCTGAAAAGCTTCTTTCCCTGTAAGAGAAATTCAGTTTATGAATTAAGACAAAAGCTTGTCAGATGATGTTGCTTTAAAATGAAATAAGGTCTTATTTGCAGTGCAGAAAGGCGTTTCTTTAATGTGTTAGATGTTTTCTGCTCGGCAAGTGAATTTAGAGCTGTTCTTTCCATACTGTTTAATTTAGCGTTTCTATGAACAGTGGCACTGTAACAGTGCTACTAAGAGAATGAAGAAAATGCGTGTCCACATGTAATGAAAAGCTTTTATCTCTGTAAGAAAAACTCAGTTAATGCAATAAGACAAAAGCATGCCATTATAAAAGCTGTTCGTATTAAATGAAATGAAGTCTTATTTCAAATGCAGAAAGGCGTTTCTTTAATGTGTTAGATATTGTATATTATGCATGCAAACTTAGAGCTGCTATGCAAAGACAGCTTAGTTTAGCGTTTCTATGAACAATGACATTGTGTGATTGCTCCTGAGAGAAAGAAGAGAATGCGGGTCCACAGATTCTGAAAAGCTTCTTTACCTGTAAGAGAAATTCATTTTTTGCATTGTTAAGACAAAAGCTTACCAATATGAAAGATGTTCCTTTCAAATGAAATAAAGGCTTGTTTGTAAGGCAGAAAGCGTTTCTTTAATGTGTGAGATGTTTTCTGCACCGCAAGTAAAGTTAGAGCTGCTATGCCCGGACAGGTTAGTTTAGCGTTTCTATGAACAATGACATTGTGTGATTGCTCCTGAGAAAAGTTTATGAATTAAGACAAAAGCTTGCCAATTTGAAAGATGTTGCTTTAAAATGATATAAGGTCTTATTTGCAGTGCAGAAAGGCGTTTCTTTAATGTGTTTGATGTTTTCTGCTCGGCAAGTGAATTTAGAGCTGTTCTTTCCATACTGTTTAATTTAGCGTTTCTATGAACAGTGGCACTGTAACAGTGCTACTAAGAGAATGAAGAAAATGCGTGTCCACATGTTATGAAAAGCTTTTATCTCTGTAAGAAAAACTCAGTTAATGCAATGTTAAGACAAAAGCATGCCATTATAAAAGCTGTTCGTATTAAATGAAATAAAGTCTTATTTCAAATGCAGAAATGCGTTTCTTTAATGTGTTAGATATTGTTTATTATGCATGCAAACTTAGAGCTGCTATGCAAAGACAGCTTAGTTTAGCGTTTCTATGAACAATGACGTGTGATTGCTCCTGAGAGAAAGAAGAGAACGAGGGTCCACAGATTCTGAAAAGCTTCTTTACCTGTAAGAGAAATTCATTTTTTGCATTGTTAAGACAAAAGCTTGCCAATATGAAAGATGTTCCTTTCAAATGAAATAAAGTCTTGTTTGTAAGGCAGAAAAGCGTTTCTTTAATGTGTGAGATGTTTTCTCCTCCGCAAGTAAAGTTAGAGCTGCTATGCCCGGACAGGTTAGTTTAGCGTTGCTATGAACAATGACATTGTGTGATTGCTCCTGAGAGAAAGAAGAGAACGTGGGTCTACAGATTCTGATAAGCTTCTTTCTCTGTAAAAGTCAGTTCCTGAAATGTTTAGACAAAAGCTTGCCAATTTGAAAGATCCTCGTTTCAAATGAAATAAATTCTTCTTTGCAATGCAAAAATGCTTTTCTTTAACGTGTTAGATGTTTTCTGCTCCGCAAGTCAATTTAGAGCTGCTCTATCCATACAGCTCAGTTTAGCATTTCTATGAACAGTGACACTTTGTCAGTGATCCTGAGAGAATGAAAAGAACGCTGGTCCATATATGCCGAAAAGCTTCTTTCCCTGGAAGAGATATTCATTTTATGCAAAGTTAAGACAAATGATTGCCAATATGAAAGCAGTTCTTTTCAAATGAAATGAAGTTTTGTTTCCAATGCAGAAAGGCGTTTCTTTAATGTGTTAGTTATCCTATATTACGCAAGCAAACTTAGAGCTGGTATGCAAGGACAGCTTAGTTTAGCGTTTCTATGAACAGCGACTCTGTGTCAGTGCTCCTGAGAGAATGAAGAGAACCTATGTCCACATATGCTGAAAAGCTTCTTTCCCTGTAAGAGAAATTCATTTTTTGCATTGTTAAGACAAAAGCTTGCCAATATGAAAGATGTTCCTTTTAAATAAAATAAAGTCTTGTTTGTAATGCAGAAAGGCGTGTCTTTAATGTGTTAGATATTGTATACTACGCAAGCAAACTTAGAGCTGCTAGGCAAAGAGAGCTTAGTTTAGCATTTCTATGAACAGTGACACTGTGTCAGTTCTCCTGAGAGGATGCATAGAACGCTGGTCCATATATATGCCGAAAAGCATCTTTCCCTGTAAGAGAAATTCAGATTAAGCAATGTTAAGACAAAAGCTTGCCAATATGAAACATGCTCGTTTTACATAAAATAAATTCTTGTTTGTAATGCAGAAAAGCTTGTCTTTAATGTGTTAGATGTTTTCTGCTCCGCTAATAAATTTAGAACTGCTATGCCCAGATAGCTTAGTTTAGCGAGTCTATGAACAGTGACACTGTGTCAGTGATCCTGAGAAGATGAATAGAACGCTGGTCCATATCTATGCCGAAAAGCTTCTTTCTCTGTAAGAGAAATTCAGATTAAGCAATGTTAAGACAAAAGCTTGCCAATATGAAACATGCTCGTTTTACATAAAATAAATTCTTCTTTGTAATGCAGAAAAGCTTGTCTTTAATGTGTTAGATGTTTTCTGCTCCAAAAGTGAATTTAGACCTGCTATGCCCAGATAGCTTAGTTTAGCGAGTCTATGAACAGTGATATTGTGTGAGTGCTCCCAAGAGAAAGAAGAGAGCGCAGGTCCACAGATACTGAAAAGCTTCTTTTCCTGTAAAAGTCAGTTCATGCAATGTTAAGACAAAGGCTTGCCAATATGCAAGATGCTCTTTTCAAATGAAATAAATTCTTTTTTGCAATGCAGAAAAGCTTGTCTTTATTGTGTTAGATGTTTTTTGCTCCGCAAGTGACTTTAGAACTGCTATGCCCAGATAGATTAGTTTAGCGAGTCTATGAACAGTGACACTGTGTCAGTGATCCTGAGAGGATGAAGAGAACGTGTGTCCACATATGCCGAAAAGCTTCTTTACCTGTAAGAGAAAAATTCAGTTTATGAAATGTTAAGACAAAAGCTTGCCAATATGAAAGATGTTGCTTTAAAATGAAATGAGGTCTTATTTCCAATGCAGAAAGGCGTTTCTTTAATGTGTTAGATATTTTCTGCTCGGCAAGTGAATTTAGAGCTGCTCTTTCCATACTGCTTAATTTAGCGTTTCTATGAACAGTGGCACTGTAACAGTGCTACTAAGACAATGAAGAGCATGCGTGTCCACATATAATGAAACGCTTTTTCTCTGTAAGAAAAACTCAATTTATGCAAAGTTAAGACAAAAGATTGCTGATATGAAAGCAGTTCTTTTCAAATTAAATGAAGTTTTATTTCCAAAGCAGAAAGGCGTTTCTTTAATGTGTTAGTTATTGTATATTATGCAAGCAAACGTAGAGCTGCTATGCAAAGACAGCTTAGTTTAGCGTTTCTATGAACAGCGACTCTGTGTCAGTGCTCCTGAGAGAATGAAGTGAACCTGTGTCCACATTCCTGAAAAGCTTCTTTCCCTGTAAGAGAAATTCAGTTTATGAATTAAGACAAAAGCTTGCCAATATGAAAGATGTTGCTTTAAAATGAAATGAGGTCTTATTTCCAATGCAGAAAGGCGTTTCTTTAATGTGTTAGATATTGTTTATTATGCAAGCAAACTTAGAGCTGCTATGCCTGGACAGGTTAGTTTAGCGTTTCAATGAACAATAACATTGTGTGATTGCTCCTGAGAGAAAGAAGAGAATGCGGGTCCACGGATTCTGAAAAGCTTCTTTACCTGTAAGAGAAATTCATGTTTTGCATTGTTAAGACAAAAGCTTGCCAATATGAAAGATGATCCTTTCAAATAAAATAAAGTTTTGTTTGTAAGGCAGAAAAGCGTTTCTTTAATGTGTGAGCTGTTTTCTGCTCCGCAAGTAAAGTTAGAGCTGCTATGCCTGGACAGGTTAGTTTAGCGTTTCTATGAAAAATGACATTGTGTGATTGCTCCTGAGAGAAGGAAGAGAACGTGGGTCCACAGATTCTGATAAGCTTCTTTCTCTGTAAAAGTCAGTTCCTGCAATGTTTAGACAAAAGCTTGCCAATTTGAAAGATCCTCATTTCATATGAAATAAATTCTTGGTTGCAATGCAAAAACGCGTTTCTTTAACGTGTTAGATGTTTTCTACTCCGCAAGTCAATTTAGAGCTGCTCTATCCATACAGCTCAGTTTAGCATTTCTATGAACAGTGACACTTTGTCAGTGATCCTGAGAGAATGAAAAGAACGCTGATCCAAATATGCTGAAAAGCTTCTTTCCCTGTAAGAGAAATTCATTTTTTGCATTGTTAAGACAAAAGCTTGCCAATATGAAAGATGTTCCTTTTAAATGAAATAAAGACTTTTTTGTAATGCAGAAAGGCGTGTCTTTAATGTGTTAGATATTGTATACTACGCAAGCAAACAGAGCTGCTAAGCAAAGAGAGCTTAGTTTAGCATTTCTATGAACAGTGACACTGTGTCAGTTCTCCTGAGAGGATGCATAGAACGCTGGTCCATATATATGCCGAAAAGCTTCTTTCCCTGTAAAAGAAATTCATTTTTTGCATTTTTAAGACAAAAGCTTGCCAATATGAAAGATGTTCCTTTCAAATGAAATAAAGTCTTGTTTGTAAGGCAGAAACGCTTTTCTTTAACGTGTTAGATGTTTTCTGCTCCGCAAGTCAATTTAGAGCTGCTCTATCCATACAGCTCAGTTTAGCATTTCTTTGAACAGTGACACTTTGTCAGTGAGAATGAAAGGAACGCTGGTCCATATATGCTGAAAAGCTTCTTTCCCTGGAAGAGAAAATCATTTTATGCAAAGTTAAGACAAAAGATTGCCAATATGAAAGCAGTTCTTTTCAAATGAAATGGTTTTATTTCCAAGGCAGAAAGGCGTTTCTTTAATTTGTTAGTTCTTGTATATTATGCAAGCAAACTTAGAGCTGCTATGCAAAGACAGCTTAGTTTAGCGTTTCTATGAACAATGACATTGTATGAATGCTCCTGAGAAAAAGAAGAGAACGCGGGTCCACGGATTCTGAAAAGCTTCTTTACCTGTAAGAGAAATTCATTTTTTGCATTGTTAAGACAAATGCTTGCCAATATGAAAGATGTTCCTTTCAAATGAAATAAAGTCTTGTTTGTAAGTCAGAAAAGCGTTTCTTTAATGTGTCAGATGTTTTCTGCTCCGCATGTGTTTCACGGAAACCTGGCTGAACGACGCCATTCCGGACAGCGCGTTACATCTTCCGAGCTTTCAGCTGTTTAGAGCGGATCGTGAGGCAGAATCAACGGGGAAATCACGCGGCGGCGGGACGTGCTTTTACATCAATGAGAGGTGGTGTACAGATGTAACTGTGTTAAAGAAGATGTGCTGTTCTGATCTAGAAACGCTCTTCATTAACTGTAAGCCTTTCTACTCGCCGCGGGAGATTCACTCGTTCATTCTCGTGAGTGTTTACATTCCTCCGCAAGCGCACGTGAGCTCCGCTTTACAGAAACTAGCTGATCTGATCACAGAGACAGAACAACAACACCCGGACTCTGTTTTAATCATTCTCGGGGACTTTAATAAAGCAAATCTCTCCCGTGAACTGCCAAAATACAGACAGCATGTTACATGTCCCACCAGAGACAGTAATATATTGGATCACTGCTACACAGCGATAAAGGATGCATATCACTCTGTCCCACGGGCAGCTCTAGGACTCTCTGATCACTGTTTGGTTCATCTTATACCGACCTACAGGCAGAAACTCAAATCTGGAAAACCTGTATTAAGAACTGTTAAAAGATGGACTAATGAAACAGAGTGGGATTTACAAGCCTGTTTCGACCTTACTGATTGGACTGTTTTTGAAGCTGCCGCAAATGATCTGGACGAGCTCACAGAGACTGTAACATCTTACATCAGTTTCTGTGAGGATATGTGCATTCCTACCAAGACTCTTCTAACTTACAACAACGACAAACCATGGTTCACTGCAAAACTCAGACAGCTCCGTCAGGCCAAAGAAGATGCTTACAGAAAGGGGGATAAAGTCTTGTATAAACAGGCCAAATACACACTGGAAAAGGAGATCAGAGTGGCAAAGAGGAATTACTCCGGCAAGCTAAGGAAAAAATTCTCTTCCAGTGATTCTGCTTCAGTGTGGAAAGGTATGAAAGAAATCACCAATTACAAGTCACCATCCCCCAGCACTCTGGAGAATCAACACCTGGCAGACGGTCTGAACGAGTTCTATTGTAGGTTTGAAAAAACACCCCACACCCGCCCTGAACACCTCTCCACACAACCATTCACACAACCATTCACACCTCCAGCAACCCCCGTCTCCCCCACACCTGCAATTCAGATCAGCGAAGATGAGGTGCGCCAGGTCTTCAGGAAGAACAAAAGAAGGAAAGCACCAGGCCCAGATGGTGTGTCACCAGCCTGCCTAAAAATCTGTGCTGACCAGCTGGCCCCCATCTTCACACAGATCTTCAACAGATCTCTGGAGCTGTGCGAAGTCCCCTCATGCTTCAAACGCTCCACCATCATCCCCGTCCCAAAGAAACCCAAAATTACTGGACTTAATGACTACAGACCTGTGGCTCTAACATCTGTGGTCATGAAGTCATTTGAAAGACTGGTTTTGGCTTATCTGAAGTCCTCCACTGGACCCTTACTGGACCCCCTGCAGTTTGCCTACAGAGCAAACAGGTCTGTGGATGATGCAGTCAACATGGGACTGCACTTCATCCTGCAGCATCTGGACAGACCAGGGACTTATGTGAGGATCCTGTTCGTAGACTTCAGCTCCGCTTTTAACACCATCATCCCGGACACCCTTCAGAACAAACTAACTCAGCTCTCCGTCCCCACCTCCGTCTGTCAGTGGATCACCAGCTTCCTGACAGACAGGCAGCAGCTAGTGAGGCTGGGAAAATACACATCCAGCACTCGTACGATCAGCACTGGAGCTCCTCAGGGCTGTGTTCTCTCCCCACTGCTCTTCTCCCTGTACACTAACGACTGCACATCTAAAGACCCCTCTGTCAAGCTCCTGAAGTTTGCAGACGACACCACACTGATCGGCCTCATCCAGGACGGTGACGAGTCTGCTTACAGACAGGAGGTTAAGGAGCTGGCTGTCTGGTGCAGTCTTAACAACCTGGAGCTCAACACGCTCAAAACTGTGGAGATGATCGTGGACTTCAGGAGGAACCCCTCTGCACTCCCCCCACTCACCATCATGAACAGCACTGTGACTGCAGTGGAGTCATTCAGATTCCTGGGCACCACCATCTCCCAGGACCTGAAGTGGGACAATCACATAGACTCCATTGTGAAAAAGGCCCAGCAGAGGTTGTACTTCCTTCGCCAGCTGAGGAAGTTCAACCTGCCACAGGACTTGCTGAATCAGTTCTACTCCGCCATCATTGAATCCGTCCTCTGCACTTCAATAACTGTCTGGTTCAGCTCAGCTACCAAATCTGACCTCAGAAGACTACAGAGGGTAGTCCGGACTGCTGAGCGAATCATTGGTACAACCCTCCCCACTCTCCAAGAACTGTACTCATCCAGAGTGAGCAAAAGGGCTGGCAAAATCACTCTGGACCCCTCACATCCAGCACACTCCCTCTTTGAACTGTTACCGTCTGGTCGACGCTACAGAGCTCTGAGCACCAGAACGACCAGACACAGGAACAGTTTCTTCCCTCAGGCAATCCATCTCATGAACACTTGATATTAAAAGTGGAACATACAACACTATTATAAATTATTTATTCAACACACATACTTATTTTTTTCATTTCAGATCTGCACATATTAGACCTGTACACCATAATTGTCTATATATTGTGTTTTTGCTATTTGTACATTGCCTATTTGTAAATTATTCTTTTATTATCTGTGCCCTGTCCTGTTGCTGTCTTTCTGTTGCACTGTAGAGCTTCTGTCACAAAAACAAATTCCTCGTATGTGTAAGCATACCTGGCCAATAAAGCTCATTCTGATTCTGATTCTGATTCTAAAGTTAGAGCTGCTATGCCCGGACAGGTTAGTTTTTAGCGTTTCTATGAACAATGACATTGTGTGATTGCTCCTGAGAGAAAGAAGAGAACGTGGGTTCACAGATTCTGATAAGCTTCTTTCTCTATAAAAGTCAGTTCATGCAATGTTTAGACAAAAGCTTGCCAATTTGAAAGATCCTCGTTTCAAATGAAATAAATTCTTGTTTGCAATGCAAAAAGGCGTTTCTTTAACGTGTTAGATGTTTTCTACTCCGCAAGTAAATTTAGAACTGCTATGCCCAGATAGCTTAGTTTAGCGAGTCTATGAACAGTGACACTGTGTCAGTGATCCTGAGAGGATGCATAGAACGCTGGTCCATATATATGCCGAAAAGCTTCTTTCCCTGTAAGAGAAATTCAGATAAAGCAATGTTAAGACAAAAGCTTGCCAATATGAAACATGCTCGCTTTACATAAAATAAATTCTTGTTTGTAATGCAGAAAAGCTTGTCTTTAATGTGTTAGATGTTTTCTGCTCCGCAAGTGAATTTAGAACTGCTATGCCTAGACAGCTTAGATTAGCGAGTCTATGAACAGCGACTCTGTGTGAGTGCTCCCAAGAGAAAGAAGAGATCGCAGGTCCACAGATTCTGAATAGCTTCTTTTACTGTAAAAGTCAGTTCATGCAATGTTGACAAAGGCTTGCCAATAAGCAAGCTGCTCTTTTCAAATGAAATAAATTCTTTTTTGCAATACAGAAAAGCTTGTCTTTAATGTGTTAGATGTTTTTTGCTCCGCAAGTGAATTTAGAACTGCTATGCCTAGATTAGTTTAGCGTTTCTATGAACAATGACATTGTGTGAATGCTCCTGACAGAAAGAAGAGAACGTGTGTCCACATATGCCGAAAAGCTTCTTTCCCTGTAAGAGAAATTCAGTTTATGAAATGTTAAGACAAAAGCTTGCCAATATGAAAGACCGTCGTTTCAAATGAAATAAATTCTTGTTTGCAATGCAGAAAAGCCTTTCTTTAATGTGTTAGATATTTTCTGCTCGGCAAGTGAATTTAGAGCTGCTCTTTCCCTACTGCTTAATTTAGCGAGTCTATGAATAGTGGCACTGTAACAGTGCTAGTAAGACAATGAAGAGCATGCGTGTCCACATATAATGAAAAGCTTTTTTCTCTGTAAGAAAAACTCAATTTATGCAAAGTTAAGACAAAAGATTGCCAATATGAAAGCAGTTCTTTTCAAATGAAATGAAGTTTTATTTCCAATGCAGAAAGGCGTTTCTTTAATGTGTTAGTTATTGTATATTATGCAAGCAAACTTAGAGCTGCTATGCAAAGACAGCTTAGTTTGGCATTTCTATGAACAGCGACTCTGTGTTAGTGCTCCTGAGAGAATGAAGTGAACCTGTGTCCACATTCCTGAAAAGCTTCTTTCCCTGTAAGAGAAATTCAGTTTATGAAATGTTAAGACAAAAGCTTGCCAATATGAAAGACCCTCGTGTCAAATGAAATAAATTCTTGTTTGCAATGAAGAAAAGCCTTTCTTTAATGTGTTAGATATTTTCTGCTCGGCAAGTGAATTTAGAGCTGCTCTTTCCTTACTGCTTAATTTAGCGTTTCTATGAACAGTGGCACTGTAACAGTGCTACTAAGACAATGAAGAGCATGCGTGTCCACATATAATGAAAAGCTTTTTTCTCTGTAAGAAAAACTCAATTTATGCAAAGTTAAGACAAAAGATTGCTAATATGAAAGCAGTTCTTTTCAAATGAAATGAAGTTTTATTTCCAATGCAGAAAGGCGGTTCTTTAATGTGTTAGATATTGTATATTATGCAAGCAAACTTAGAGCTGCTATGCAAACACAGCTTAGTTTAGCGTTTCTATAAACAATGACATTGTGTGATTGCTCCTGAGAGAAAGAAGAGAACGCGGGTCCACGGATTCTGAAAAGCTTCTTTCCCTGGAAGAGAAATTCATTTTATGCAGAGTTAAGGCAAAAGATTGCCAATATGAAAGCAGTTCTTTTCGAATGAAATGAAGTTTTGTTTCCAATGCAGAAAGGCGTTTCTTTAATGTTTTAGTTATCGTATATTACACAAGCAAACTTAGAGCTTGTATGCAAAGACAGCTTAGTTTAGTGTTTTTATGAACAGCGACTCTGTGTCAGTTCTCCTGAGAGGACGCATAGAACGCTGGTTCATATATATGCCAAAAAGCTTCTTTCCCTGTAAGAGAAATTCATTTTTTGCATTGTTAAGACAACAGCTTGCCAATATGAAAGATGTTCCTTTTAAATGAAATAAAGTCTTGTTTGTACTGCAGAAAGGCGTGTCTTTAATGTTTTAGATATTGTATACTACGCAGGCAAACTTAGAGCTGCTAGGCAAAGACAGCTTAGTTTAGCGTTTCTATGAACAGTGTCACTGTGTCAGTTCTCCTGAGAGGACGCATAGAACGCTGGTTCATATATATGCCAAAAAGCTTCTTTCCCTGTAAGAGAAATTCAGATTAAGCAATGTGGCAGAAAGACAAGACAAAAGCTTGCCAATATGAAACATGCGCGTTTTACATAAAATAAATTCTTGTTTGCAATGCAGAAAAGCCTTTCTTTAATGTGTTAGATGTTTTCTGCTCCGCAAGTGAATTTAGAACTGCTATGCCCAGATAGATTAGTTTAGCGAGTCTATGGACAGTGACACTGTGTGAATGCTCCTGACAGAAAGAAGAGAACGTGTGTTCACAGATTCTGATAAGCTTCTTTCTCTGTAAAAAGTCAGTTCATGCAATGTTTAGACAAAAGCTTGCCAATTTGAAAGATCCTTGTTTCATATGAAATAAATTTTTGTTTGCAATGCAGAAAAGCCTTTCTTTAATGTGTTAGATATTTTCTGCTCGGCAAGTGAATTTAGAGCTGCTCTTTCCATACTGCTTAATTTAGCGTTTCTATGAACAGTGGCACTGTAACAGTGCTACTAAGACAATGAAGAGCATGCATGTTCACATATAATGAAAAGCTTTTTCTCTGTAAGAAAAACTCAATTTATGCAAAGTTAAGACAAAAGATTGCCGATATGAAAGCAGTTCTTTTCAAATTAAATGAAGTTTTATTTCCAAAGCAGAAAGGCGTTTCTTTAATGTGTTAGTTATTGTATATTATGCAAGCAAACGTAGAGCTGCTATGCAAAGACAGCTTAGTTTAGCGTTTCTATGAACAGTGACACTTTGTCAGTGATCCTGAGAGAATAAAAAGAACGCTGGTCCATATATGCTGAAAAGCTTCTTTCCCTGGAAGAGAAATTCATTTTATGCAAAGTTAAGGCAAAAGATTGCCAATATGAAAGATGTTCCTTTTAAATGAAATAAAGTCTTGTTTGTAATGCAGAAAAGCTTGTCTTTAATGTGTTAGATGTTTTCTGCTCCGCAAGTGAATTTAGAACTGCTATGCCCAGATAGATTAGTTTAGCGAGTCTATGAACAGTGACACTGTGTCAGTGATCCTGAGAGGCTGAAGAGACCGTGTGTCCACATTCCTGAAAATCTTCTTTCCCTGTAAGAGAAATTCAGTTTATGAATTAAGACAAAAGCTTGCCAATATGAAAGATGTTGCTTTAAAATGAAATGAGGTCTTATTTCCAATGCAGAAAGGCGTTTCTTTAATGTGTTAGATATTGTTTATTATGCAAGCAAACTTAGAGCTGCTATGCCTGGACAGGTTAGTTTAGCGTTTCAATGAACAATGACATTGTGTGATTGCTCCTGAGAGAAAGAAGAGAACGCGGGTCTACGGATTCTGAAAAGCTTCTTTACCTGTAAGAGAAATTCATTTTTTGCATTGTTACGACAAAAGCTTGCCAATATGAAAGATGTTCCTTTTAAATAAAACAAAGTCTTGTTTGTAATGCAGAAAGGCGTGTATTTAATGTGTCAGTTATTGTATATTATGCAAGCAAACATAGAGCTGCTATGCAAAGACAGCTTAGTTTGGCGTTTCTATGAACAGCGACTCTGAGTAAGTGCTCCTGAGAGAATGAAGAGAACCTGTGTCCACATATGCTGAAAAGCTTCTTTCCCTGTAAGAGAAATTCATTTTTTGCATTAAGACAAAAGCTTGCCAATATGAAAGATGTTCCTTTTAAATGAAATAAAGTCTTGTTTGTAATGTAGAAAGGCGTGTATTTAATGTGTTAGTTATTGTATATTATGCAAGCAAACTTAGAGCTGCTATGCAAAGACAGCTTAGTTTGGCGTTTCTATGAACAGCGACTCTGTGTTAGTGCTCCTGAGAGAATGAAGTGAACCTGTGTCCACATTCCTGAAAAGCTTCTTTCCCTGCAAGAGAAATTCAGTTTATGAAATGTTAAGACAAAAGCTTGCCAATATGAAAGACCCTCGTTTCATATGAAATAAATTCTTGTTTGCCATGCAGAAAAGCCTTTCTTTAATGTGTTAGATATTTTCTGCTCGGCAAGTGAATTTAGAGCTGCTCTTTCCATACTGCTTAATTTAGCGAGTCTATGAACAGTGGCACTGTAACAAAGCTACTAAGACAATGAAGAGCATGCGTGTCCACATATAATGAAAAGCTTTTTGCTCTGTAAGAAAAACTCAATTTATGCAAAGTTAAGGCAAAAGATTGCCAATATGAACGCAGTTCTTTTCGAATGAAATGAAGTTTTGTTTCCAATGCAGAAAGACGTTTCTTTAATGAGTCAGTTATTGTATATTATGCAAGCAAACTTAGAGCTGCTATGCAAAGACAGCTTAGTTTAGCGTTCTATGAACAGTGACACTGTGTCAGTGATCCTGAGAAGATGAATAGAACGCTGGTCCATATATATGCCGAAAAGCTTCTTTCCCTGTAAGAGAAATTCATTTTTTGCATTGTTAAGACAAAAGCTTACCAATATGAAAGATGTTCCTTTCAAATGAAATAAAGTCTTGTTTGTAAGGCAGAAAAGCGTTTCTTTAATGTGTCAGATGTTTTCTGCTCCGCAAGTAAAGTTAGAGCTGCTCTTTCCATACTGCTTAATTTAGCGTTTCTATGAACAGTGGCACTGTGTCAGTGATCCTGAGAGAATGAAGTGAACCTGTGTCCACATATGCTGAAAAGCTTCTTTCCCTGTAAGAGAAATTCAGTTTATGAATTAAGACAAAAGCTTGCCATTATGAAAGATGTTGCTTTAAAATGAAATGAGGTCTTATTTCCAATGCAGAAAGGCGTTTCTTTAATGTGTTAGATATTGTTTATTATGCAAGCAAACTTAGAGCTGCTATGCCTGGACAGGTTAGTTTAGCGTTTCAATGAACAATGACATTGTGTGATTGCTCCTGAGAGAAAGAAGAGAACGCGGGTCTACGGATTCTGAAAAGCTTCTTTACCAGTAAGAGAAATTAATTTTTTGCATTGTTACGACAAAAGCTTGCCAATATGAAAGATGTTCCTTTTAAATGAAACAAAGTCTTGTTTGTAATGCAGAAAGGCGTTTCTTTAATGTGTTAGTTATCGTATATTACACAAGCAAACTTAGAGCTGGTATGCAAAGACAGCTTAGTTTAGCGTTTTTATGAACAGCGACTCTGTGTAAGTGCTCCTGAGAGAATGAAGAGAACCTGTGTCCACATATGCTGAAAAGCTTCTTTCCCTGTAAGAGAAATTCATTTTTTGCATTGTTAAGACAAAAGCTTGCCAATATGAAAGATGTTCCTTTTAAATTAAATAAAGTCTTGTTTGTAATGCAGAAAGGCGTGTATTTAATGTGTTAGTTATTGTATATTATGCAAGCAAACTTAGAGCTGCTATGCAAAGACAGCTTAGTTTAGCGTTTTTATGAACAGCGACTCTGTGTAAGTGCTCCTGAGAGAATGAAGAGAACCTGTGTCCACATATGCTGAAAAGCTTCTTTCCCTGCAAGAGAAATTCAGTTTATGAAATGTTAAGACAAAAGCTTGCCAATATGAAAGACCCTCGTTTCATATGAAATAAATTCTTGTTTGCAATGAAGAAAAGCCTTTCTTTAATGTGTTAGATATTTTCTGCTCGGCAAGTGAATTTAGAGCTGCTCTTTCCTTACTGCTTAATTTAGCGTTTCTATGAACAGTGGCACTGTAACAGTGCTACTAAGACAATGAAGAGCGTGCGCGTCCACATATAATGAAAAGCTTTTTTCTCTGTAAGAAAAACTCAATTTATGCAAAGTTAAGACAAAAGATTGCCAATATGAAAGCAGTTCTTTTCAAATGAAATGAAGTTTTATTTCCAATGCAGAAAGGCGTTTCTTTAATGTGTTAGTTATTGTATATTATGCAAGCAAACTTAGAGCTGCTATGCAAAGACAGCTTAGTTTGTCGTTTCTATGAACAGTGACACTTTCTCAGTGATCCTGAGAGAATGAAAAGAGCGCTGGTCCATATATGCTGAAAAGCTTCTTTCCCTGGAAGAGAAATTCATTTTATGCAGAGTTAAGGCAAAAGATTGCCAATATGAAAGCAGTTCTTTTCGAATGAAATGAAGTTTTGTTTCCAATGCAGAAAGGCGTTTCTTTAATGTTTTAGTTATCGTATATTACGCAAGCAAACTTAGAGCTGGTATGCAAAGGCAGCTTAGTTTAGTGTTTTTATGAACAGCGACTCTGTGTCAGTGCTCCTGAGAGAATGAAGAGAACCTGTGTCCTCATATGCAGAAAAGCTTCTTTCCCTGTAAGAGAAATTCATTTTTTGCATTAAGACAAAAGCTTACCAATATGAAAGATGTTCCTTTCAAATGAAATAAAGTCTTGTTTGTAAGGCAGAAAAGCGTTTCTTTAATGTGTCAGATGTTTTCTGCTCCGAAAGTAAATTTATAACTGCTATGCCTAGATAGCTTGGTTTAGCGAGTCTATGAACAGTGACACTGTGTCAGTGATCCTGAGAAGATGAATAGAACGCTGGTACATATATATTCCAAAAAGCTTCTTTCCCTGTAAGAGAAATTCAGATTAAGCAATGTGGCAGAAAGACAAGACAAAAGCTTGCCAATATGAAACATGCGCGTTTTACATAAAATAAATTCTTGTTTGTAATGCAGAAAAGCTTGTCTTTAATGTGTTAGATGTTTTCTGCTCCGCAAGTGAATTTAGAACTGCTATGCCCAGATAGAATAGTTTAGCGAGTCTATGAACAGTGACACTGTGTCAGTGATCCTGAGAGAATGAAGTGAACCTGTGTCCACATTCCTGAAAAGCTTCTTTCCCTGTAAGAGAAATTCAGTTTATGAAATGTTAAGACAAAAGCTTGCCAATATGAAAGACCCTCGTGTCAAATGAAATAAATTCTTGTTTGCAATGAAGAAAAGCCTTTCTTTAATGTGTTAGATATTTTCTGCTCGGCAAGTGAATTTAGAGCTGCTCTTTCCTTACTGCTTAATTTAGCGTTTCTATGAACAGTGGCACTGTAACAGTGCTACTAAGACAATTAAGAGCATGCGTGTCCACATATAATGAAAAGCTTTTTTCTCTGTAAGAAAAACTCAATTTATGCAAAGTTAAGAAAAAAGATTGCTAATATGAAAGCAGTTCTTTTCAAATGAAATGAAGTTTTGTTTCCAATGCAGAAAGGCGTTTCTTTAATGTTTTAGTTATCGTATATTACACAAGCAAACTTAGAGCTGGTATGCAAAGACAGCTTAGTTTAGTGTTTTTATGAACAGCGACTCTGTGTCAGTGCTCCTGAGAGAATGAAGAGAACCTGTGTTCCCATATGCTGAAAAGCTTCTTTCCCTGTAAGAGAAATTCATTTTTTGCATTGTTAAGACAACAGCTTGCTAATATGAAAGATGTTCCTTTTAAATGAAATAAAGTCTTGTTTGTACTGCAGAAAGGCGTGTCTTTAATGTTTTAGATATTGTATACTACGCAGGCAAACTTAGAGCTGCTAGGCAAAGACAGCTTAGTTTAGCGTTTCTATGAACAGTGTCACTGTGTCAGTTCTCCTGAGAGGACGCATAGAACGCTGGTTCATATATATGCCAAAAAGCTTCTTTCCCTGTAAGAGAAATTCAGATTAAGCAATGTGGCAGAAAGACAAGACAAAAGCTTGCCAATATGAAACATGCGCGTTTTACATAAAATAAATTCTTGTTTGTAATGCAGAAAAGCTTGTCTTTAATGTGTTAGATGTTTTCTGCTCCGCAAGTGAATTTAGAACTGCTATGCCCAGATAGATTAGTTTAGCGAGTCTATGAACAGTGACACTGTGTCAGTGATCCTGAGAGGATGAAGAGAACGTGTGTCCACATATGCCGAAAAGCTTCTTTCCCTGTAAGAGAAATTCAGTTTATGAAATGTTAAGACAAAAGCTTGCCAATATGAAAGACCGTCGTTTCAAATGAAATAAATTCTTGTTTGCAATGCAGAAAAGCCTTTCTTTAATGTGTTAGATATTTTCTGCTCGGCAAGTGAATTTAGAGCTGCTCTTTCCCTACTGCTTAATTTAGCGAGTCTATGAATAGTGGCACTGTAACAGTGCTAGTAAGACAATGAAGAGCATGCGTGTCCACATATAATGAAAAGCGTTTTTCTCTGTAAGAAAAACTCAATTTATGCAAAGTTAAGACAAAAGATTGCCAATATGAAAGCAGTTCTTTTCAAATGAAATGAAGTTTTATTTCCAATGCAGAAAGGCGTTTCTTTAATGTGTTAGTTATTGTATATTATGCAAGCAAACTTAGAGCTGCTATGCAAAGACAGCTTAGTTTGGCATTTCTATGAACAGCGACTCTGTGTTAGTGCTCCTGAGAGAATGAAGTGAACCTGTGTCCACATTCCTGAAAAGCTTCTTTCCCTGTAAGAGAAATTCAGTTCATGAAATGTTAAGACAAAAGCTTGCCAATATGAAAGACCCTCGTGTCAAATGAAATAAATTCTTGTTTGCAATGAAGAAAAGCCTTTCTTTAATGTGTTAGATATTTTCTGCTCGGCAAGTGAATTTAGAGCTGCTCTTTCCTTACTGCTTAATTTAGCGTTTCTATGAACAGTGGCACTGTAACAGTGCTACTAAGACAATGAAGAGCATGCGTGTCCACATATAATGAAAAGCTTTTTTCTCTGTAAGAAAAACTCAATTTATGCAAAGTTAAGACAAAAGATTGCTAATATGAAAGCAGTTCTTTTCAAATGAAATGAAGTTTTATTTCCAATGCAGAAAGGCGGTTCTTTAATGTGTTAGATATTGTATATTATGCAAGCAAACTTAGAGCTGCTATGCAAACACAGCTTAGTTTAGCGTTTCTATAAACAATGACATTGTGTGATTGCTCCTGAGAGAAAGAAGAGAACGCGGGTCCACGGATTCTGAAAAGCTTCTTTCCCTGGAAGAGAAATTCATTTTATGCAGAGTTAAGGCAAAAGATTGCCAATATGAAAGCAGTTCTTTTCGAATGAAATGAAGTTTTGTTTCCAATGCAGAAAGGCGTTTCTTTAATGTTTTAGTTATCGTATATTACACAAGCAAACTTAGAGCTGGTATGCAAAGACAGCTTAGTTTAGTGTTTTTATGAACAGCGACTCTGTGTCAGTTCTCCTGAGAGGACGCATAGAACGCTGGTTCATATATATGCCAAAAAGCTTCTTTCCCTGTAAGAGAAATTCAGATTAAGCAATGTGGCAGAAAGACAAGACAAAAGCTTGCCAATATGAAACATGCGCGTTTTACATAAAATAAATTCTTGTTTGCAATGCAGAAAAGCCTTTCTTTAATGTGTTAGATGTTTTCTGCTCCGCAAGTGAATTTAGAACTGCTATGCCCAGATAGATTAGTTTAGCGAGTCTATGGACAGTGACACTGTGTGAATGCTCCTGACAGAAAGAAGAGAACGTGTGTTCACAGATTCTGATAAGCTTCTTTCTCTGTAAAAAGTCAGTTCATGCAATGTTTAGACAAAAGCTTGCCAATTTGAAAGATCCTTGTTTCATATGAAATAAATTTTTGTTTGCAATGCAGAAAAGCCTTTCTTTAATGTGTTAGATATTTTCTGCTCGGCAAGTGAATTTAGAGCTGCTCTTTCCATACTGCTTAATTTAGCGTTTCTATGAACAGTGGCACTGTAACAGTGCTACTAAGACAATGAAGAGCATGCATGTTCACATATAATGAAAAGCTTTTTCTCTGTAAGAAAAACTCAATTTATGCAAAGTTAAGACAAAAGATTGCCGATATGAAAGCAGTTCTTTTCAAATTAAATGAAGTTTTATTTCCAAAGCAGAAAGGCGTTTCTTTAATGTGTTAGTTATTGTATATTATGCAAGCAAACGTAGAGCTGCTATGCAAAGACAGCTTAGTTTAGCGTTTCTATGAACAGTGACACTTTGTCAGTGATCCTGAGAGAATAAAAAGAACGCTGGTCCATATATGCTGAAAAGCTTCTTTCCCTGGAAGAGAAATTCATTTTATGCAAAGTTAAGGCAAAAGATTGCCAATATGAAAGATGTTCCTTTTAAATGAAATAAAGTCTTGTTTGTAATGCAGAAAAGCTTGTCTTTAATGTGTTAGATGTTTTCTGCTCCGCAAGTGAATTTAGAACTGCTATGCCCAGATAGATTAGTTTAGCGAGTCTATGAACAGTGACACTGTGTCAGTGATCCTGAGAGGCTGAAGAGACCGTGTGTCCACATTCCTGAAAATCTTCTTTCCCTGTAAGAGAAATTCAGTTTATGAATTAAGACAAAAGCTTGCCAATATGAAAGATGTTGCTTTAAAATGAAATGAGGTCTTATTTCCAATGCAGAAAGGCGTTTCTTTAATGTGTTAGATATTGTTTATTATGCAAGCAAACTTAGAGCTGCTATGCCTGGACAGGTTAGTTTAGCGTTTCAATGAACAATGACATTGTGTGATTGCTCCTGAGAGAAAGAAGAGAACGCGGGTCTACGGATTCTGAAAAGCTTCTTTACCTGTAAGAGAAATTCATTTTTTGCATTGTTACGACAAAAGCTTGCCAATATGAAAGATGTTCCTTTTAAATAAAACAAAGTCTTGTTTGTAATGCAGAAAGGCGTGTATTTAATGTGTCAGTTATTGTATATTATGCAAGCAAACATAGAGCTGCTATGCAAAGACAGCTTAGTTTGGCGTTTCTATGAACAGCGACTCTGAGTAAGTGCTCCTGAGAGAATGAAGAGAACCTGTGTCCACATATGCTGAAAAGCTTCTTTCCCTGTAAGAGAAATTCATTTTTTGCATTAAGACAAAAGCTTGCCAATATGAAAGATGTTCCTTTTAAATGAAATAAAGTCTTGTTTGTAATGCAGAAAGGCGTGTATTTAATGTGTTAGTTATTGTATATTATGCAAGCAAACTTAGAGCTGCTATGCAAAGACAGCTTAGTTTGGCGTTTTCTATGAACAGCGACTCTGTGTTAGTGCTCCTGAGAGAATGAAGTGAAGCTGTGTCCACATTCCTGAAAAGCTTCTTTCCCTGCAAGAGAAATTCAGTTTATGAAATGTTAAGACAAAAGCTTGCCAATATGAAAGACCCTCGTTTCATATGAAATAAATTCTTGTTTGCCATGCAGAAAAGCCTTTCTTTAATGTGTTAGATATTTTCTGCTCGGCAAGTGAATTTAGAGCTGCTCTTTCCATACTGCTTAATTTAGCGAGTCTATGAACAGTGGCACTGTAACAAAGCTACTAAGACAATGAAGAGCATGCGTGTCCACATATAATGAAAAGCTTTTTGCTCTGTAAGAAAAACTCAATTTATGCAAAGTTAAGGCAAAAGATTGCCAATATGAACGCAGTTCTTTTCGAATGAAATGAAGTTTTGTTTCCAATGCAGAAAGGCGTTTCTTTAATGTGTCAGTTATTGTATATTATGCAAGCAAACTTAGAGCTGCTATGCAAAGACAGCTTAGTTTAGCGTTTCTATGAACAGCGACTCTGTGTCAATGCTCCTGAGAGAATGAAGAGAACCTGTGTCCACATATGCTGAAAAGCTTCTTTCCCTGTAAGAGAAATTCAGTTTTTGCATTGTTAAGACAAAAGCTTACCAATATGAAAGATGTTCCTTTTAAATGAAATAAAGTCTTGTTTGTAATGAAGAAAGGCGTGTCTTTAATGTGTTAGATATTGTATACTACGCAAGCAAACTTAGAGCTGCTAGGCAAAGACAGCTTAGTTTAGCGTTCTATGAACAGTGACACTGTGTCAGTGATCCTGAGAAGATGAATAGAACGCTGGTCCATATATATGCCGAAAAGCTTCTTTCCCTGTAAGAGAAATTCATTTTTTGCATTGTTAAGACAAAAGCTTACCAATATGAAAGATGTTCCTTTCAAATGAAATAAAGTCTTGTTTGTAAGGCAGAAAAGCGTTTCTTTAATGTGTCAGATGTTTTCTGCTCCGCAAGTAAAGTTAGAGCTGCTCTTTCCATACTGCTTAATTTAGCGTTTCTATGAACAGTGGCACTGTGTCAGTGATCCTGAGAGAATGAAGTGAACCTGTGTCCACATATGCTGAAAAGCTTCTTTCCCTGTAAGAGAAATTCAGTTTATGAATTAAGACAAAAGCTTGCCATTATGAAAGATGTTGCTTTAAAATGAAATGAGGTCTTATTTCCAATGCAGAAAGGCGTTTCTTTAATGTGTTAGATATTGTTTATTATGCAAGCAAACTTAGAGCTGCTATGCCTGGACAGGTTAGTTTAGCGTTTCAATGAACAATGACATTGTGTGATTGCTCCTGAGAGAAAGAAGAGAACGCGGGTCTACGGATTCTGAAAAGCTTCTTTACCAGTAAGAGAAATTAATTTTTTGCATTGTTACGACAAAAGCTTGCCAATATGAAAGATGTTCCTTTTAAATGAAACAAAGTCTTGTTTGTAATGCAGAAAGGCGTTTCTTTAATGTGTTAGTTATCGTATATTACACAAGCAAACTTAGAGCTGCTATGCAAAGACAGCTTAGTTTAGCGTTTTTATGAACAGCGACTCTGTGTAAGTGCTCCTGAGAGAATGAAGTGAACCTGTGTCCACATTCCTGAAAAGCTTCTTTCCCTGCAAGAGAAATTCAGTTTATGAAATGTTAAGACAAAAGCTTGCCAATATGAAAGACCCTCGTTTCATATGAAATAAATTCTTGTTTGCCATGCAGAAAAGCCTTTCTTTAATGTGTTAGATATTTTCTGCTCGGCAAGTGAATTTAGAGCTGCTCTTTCCATACTGCTTAATTTAGCGAGTCTATGAACAGTGGCACTGTAACAAAGCTACTAAGACAATGAAGAGCATGCGTGTCCACATATAATGAAAAGCTTTTTGCTCTGTAAGAAAAACTCAATTTATGCAAAGTTAAGGCAAAAGATTGCCAATATGAACGCAGTTCTTTTCGAATGAAATGAAGTTTTGTTTCCAATGCAGAAAGGCGTTTCTTTAATGTGTCAGTTATTGTATATTATGCAAGCAAACTTAGAGCTGCTATGCAAAGACAGCTTAG
Source organism: Spinibarbus caldwelli (assembly GCA_039654775.1). Classification (NCBI taxonomy): domain Eukaryota; kingdom Metazoa; phylum Chordata; class Actinopteri; order Cypriniformes; family Cyprinidae; genus Spinibarbus; species Spinibarbus caldwelli. The sequence continues at coordinate 20,324,755 of CM077256.1, forward strand.
TTTAGCGTTTCTATGAACAGCGACTCTGTGTCAATGCTCCTGAGAGAATGAAGAGAACCTGTGTCCACATATGCTGAAAAGCTTCTTTCCCTGTAAGAGAAATTCAGTTTTTGCATTGTTAAGACAAAAGCTTACCAATATGAAAGATGTTCCTTTTAAATGAAATAAAGTCTTGTTTGTAATGAAGAAAGGCGTGTCTTTAATGTGTTAGATATTGTATACTACGCAAGCAAACTTAGAGCTGCTAGGCAAAGACAGCTTAGTTTAGCGTTCTATGAACAGTGACACTGTGTCAGTGATCCTGAGAAGATGAATAGAACGCTGGTCCATATATATGCCGAAAAGCTTCTTTCCCTGTAAGAGAAATTCATTTTTTGCATTGTTAAGACAAAAGCTTACCAATATGAAAGATGTTCCTTTCAAATGAAATAAAGTCTTGTTTGTAAGGCAGAAAAGCGTTTCTTTAATGTGTCAGATGTTTTCTGCTCCGCAAGTAAAGTTAGAGCTGCTCTTTCCATACTGCTTAATTTAGCGTTTCTATGAACAGTGGCACTGTGTCAGTGATCCTGAGAGAATGAAGTGAACCTGTGTCCACATATGCTGAAAAGCTTCTTTCCCTGTAAGAGAAATTCAGTTTATGAATTAAGACAAAAGCTTGCCATTATGAAAGATGTTGCTTTAAAATGAAATGAGGTCTTATTTCCAATGCAGAAAGGCGTTTCTTTAATGTGTTAGATATTGTTTATTATGCAAGCAAACTTAGAGCTGCTATGCCTGGACAGGTTAGTTTAGCGTTTCAATGAACAATGACATTGTGTGATTGCTCCTGAGAGAAAGAAGAGAACGCGGGTCTACGGATTCTGAAAAGCTTCTTTACCAGTAAGAGAAATTAATTTTTTGCATTGTTACGACAAAAGCTTGCCAATATGAAAGATGTTCCTTTTAAATGAAACAAAGTCTTGTTTGTAATGCAGAAAGGCGTTTCTTTAATGTGTTAGTTATCGTATATTACACAAGCAAACTTAGAGCTGCTATGCAAAGACAGCTTAGTTTAGCGTTTTTATGAACAGCGACTCTGTGTAAGTGCTCCTGAGAGAATGAAGAGAACCTGTGTCCACATATGCTGAAAAGCTTCTTTCCCTGCAAGAGAAATTCAGTTTATGAAATGTTAAGACAAAAGCTTGCCAATATGAAAGACCCTCGTTTCATATGAAATAAATTCTTGTTTGCAATGAAGAAAAGCCTTTCTTTAATGTGTTAGATATTTTCTGCTCGGCAAGTGAATTTAGAGCTGCTCTTTCCTTACTGCTTAATTTAGCGTTTCTATGAACAGTGGCACCGTAACAGTGCTACTAAGACAATGAAGAGCGTGCGCGTCCACATATAATGAAAAGCTTTTTTCTCTGTAAGAAAAACTCAATTTATGCAAAGTTAAGACAAAAGATTGCCAATATGAAAGCAGTTCTTTTCAAATGAAATGAAGTTTTATTTCCAATGCAGAAAGGCGTTTCTTTAATGTGTTAGTTATTGTATATTATGCAAGCAAACTTAGAGCTGCTATGCAAAGACAGCTTAGTTTGTCGTTTCTATGAACAGTGACACTTTCTCAGTGATCCTGAGAGAATGAAAAGAGCGCTGGTCCATATATGCTGAAAAGCTTCTTTCCCTGGAAGAGAAATTCATTTTATGCAGAGTTAAGGCAAAAGATTGCCAATATGAAAGCAGTTCTTTTCGAATGAAATGAAGTTTTGTTTCCAATGCAGAAAGGCGTTTCTTTAATGTTTTAGTTATCGTATATTACGCAAGCAAACTTAGAGCTGGTATGCAAAGGCAGCTTAGTTTAGTGTTTTTATGAACAGCGACTCTGTGTCAGTGCTCCTGAGAGAATGAAGAGAACCTGTGTCCACATATGCTGAAAAGCTTCTTTCCCTGTAAGAGAAATTCATTGTTTGCATTGTTAAGACAAAAGCTTACCAATATGAAAGATGTTCCTTTCAAATGAAATAAAGTCTTGTTTGTAAGGCAGAAAAGCGTTTCTTTAATGTGTCAGATGTTTTTTGCTCCGAAAGTAAATTTATAACTGCTATGCCTAGATAGCTTGGTTTAGCGAGTCTATGAACAGTGACACTGTGTCAGTGATCCTGAGAAGATGAATAGAACGCTGGTACATATATATTCCAAAAAGCTTCTTTCCCTGTAAGAGAAATTCAGATTAAGCAATGTGGCAGAAAGACAAGACAAAAGCTTGCCAATATGAAACATGCGCGTTTTACATAAAATAAATTCTTGTTTGTAATGCAGAAAAGCTTGTCTTTAATGTGTTAGATGTTTTCTGCTCCGCAAGTGAATTTAGAACTGCTATGCCCAGATAGAATAGTTTAGCGAGTCTATGAACAGTGACACTGTGTCAGTGATCCTGAGAGAATGAAGTGAACCTGTGTCCACATTCCTGAAAAGCTTCTTTCCCTGTAAGAGAAATTCAGTTTATGAAATGTTAAGACAAAAGCTTGCCAATATGAAAGACCCTCGTGTCAAATGAAATACATTCTTGTTTGCAATGAAGAAAAGCCTTTCTTTAATGTGTTAGATATTTTCTGCTCGGCAAGTGAATTTAGAGCTGCTCTTTCCTTACTGCTTAATTTAGCGTTTCTATGAACAGTGGCACTGTAACAGTGCTACTAAGACAATGAAGAGCATGCGTGTCCACATATAATGAAAAGCTTTTTTCTCTGTAAGAAAAACTCAATTTATGCAAAGTTAAGAAAAAAGATTGCCAATATGAAATCATTTCTTTTCGAATGAAATGAAGTTTTGTTTCCAATGCAGAAAGGCGTTTCTTTAATGTGTCAGTTATTGTATATTATGCAAGCAAACTTAGAGCTGCTATGCAAAGAAAGCTTAGTTTAGCGTTTCTATGAACAGCGACTCTGTGTCAATGCTCCTGAGAGAATGAAGAGAACCTGTGTCCTCATATGCAGAAAAGCTTCTTTCCCTGTAAGAGAAATTCATTTTTTGCATTGTTAAGACAAAAGCTTACCAATATGAAAGATGTTCCTTTCAAATGAAATAAAGTCTTGTTTGTAAGGCAGAAAAGCGTTTCTTTAATGTGTCAGATGTTTTCTGCTCCGAAAGTAAATTTATAACTGCCATGCCTAGATAGCTTGGTTTAGCGAGTCTATGAACAGTGACACTGTGTCAGTGATCCTGAGAAGATGAATAGAACGCTTGTACATATATATTCCAAAAAGCTTCTTTCCCTGTAAGAGAAATTCAGATTAAGCAATGTGGCAGAAAGACAAGACAAAAGCTTGAAAATATGAAACATGCGCGTTTTACATAAAATAAATTCTTGTTTGTAATGCAGAAAAGCTTGTCTTTAATGTGTTAGATGTTTTCTGCTCCGCAAGTGAATTTAGAACTGCTATGCCCAGATAGAATAGTTTAGCGAGTCTATGAACAGTGACACTGTGTCAGTGATCCTGAGAGAATGAAGTGAACCTGTGTCCACATTCCTGAAAAGCTTCTTTCCCTGTAAGAGAAATTCAGTTTATGAAATGTTAAGACAAAAGCTTGCCAATATGAAAGACCCTCGTGTCAAATGAAATAAATTCTTGTTTGCAATGAAGAAAAGCCTTTCTTTAATGTGTTAGATATTTTCTGCTCGGCAAGTGAATTTAGAGCTGCTCTTTCCTTACTGCTTAATTTAGCGTTTCTATGAACAGTGGCACTGTAACAGTGCTGCTAAGACAATGAAGAGCATGCGTGTCCACATATAATGAAAAGCTTTTTTCTCTGTAAGAAAAACTCAATTTATGCAAAGTTAAGAAAAAAGATTGCCAATATGAAATCATTTCTTTTCGAATGAAATGAAGTTTTGTTTCCAATGCAGAAAGGCGTTTCTTTAATGTGTCAGTTATTGTATATTATGCAAGCAAACTTAGAGCTGCTATGCAAAGAAAGCTTAGTTTAGCGTTTCTATGAACAGCGACTCTGTGTCAATGCTCCTGAGAGAATGAAGAGAACCTGTGTCCTCATATGCAGAAAAGATTCTTCCCCTGTAAGAGAAATTCATTTTTTGCATTGTTAAGACAAAAGCTTACCAATATGAAAGATGTTCCTTTCAAATGAAATAAAGTCTTGTTTGTAAGGCAGAAAAGCGTTTCTTTAATGTGTCAGATGTTTTCTGCTCCGAAAGTAAATTTATAACTGCTATGCCTAGATAGCTTGGTTTAGCGAGTCTATGAACAGTGACACTGTGTCAGTGATCCTGAGAAGATGAATAGAACGCTGGTACATATATATTCCAAAAAGCTTCTTTCCCTGTAAGAGAAATTCAGATTAAGCAATGTGGCAGAAAGACAAGACAAAAGCTTGCCAATATGAAACATGCGCGTTTTACATAAAATAAATTCTTGTTTGTAATGCAGAAAAGCTTGTCTTTAATGTGTTAGATGTTTTCTGCTCCGCAAGTGAATTTAGAACTGCTATGCCCAGATAGAATAGTTTAGCGAGTCTATGAACAGTGACACTGTGTCAGTGATCCTGAGAGAATGAAGTGAACCTGTGTCCACATTCCTGAAAAGCTTCTTTCCCTGTAAGAGAAATTCAGTTTATGAAATGTTAAGACAAAAGCTTGCCAATATGAAAGACCCTCGTGTCAAATGAAATAAATTCTTGTTTGCAATGAAGAAAAGCCTTTCTTTAATGTGTTAGATATTTTCTGCTCGGCAAGTGAATTTAGAGCTGCTCTTTCCTTACTGCTTAATTTAGCGTTTCTATGAACAGTGGCACTGTAACAGTGCTACTAAGACAATGAAGAGCATGCGTGTCCACATATAATGAAAAGCTTTTTTCTCTGTAAGAAAAACTCAATTTATGCAAAGTTAAGAAAAAAGATTGCTAATATGAAAGCAGTTCTTTTCAAATGAAATGAAGTTTTATTTCCAATGCAGAAAGGCGTTTCTTTAATGTGTTAGATATTGTATATTATGCAAGCAAACTTAGAGCTGCTATGCAAACACAGCTTAGTTTAGCGTTTCTATAAACAATGACATTGTGTGATTGCTCCTGAGAGAAAGAAGAGAACGCGGGTCCACGGATTCTAAAAAAAGCTTCTTTCCCTGGAAGAGAAATTCATTTTATGCAGAGTTAAGGCAAAAGATTGCCAATATGAAAGCAGTTCTTTTCGAATGAAATGAAGTTTTGTTTCCAATGCAGAAAGGCGTTTCTTTAATGTTTTAGTTATCGTATATTACGCAAGCAAACTTAGAGCTGGTATGCAAAGGCAGCTTAGTTTAGTGTTTTTATGAACAGCGACTCTGTGTCAGTGCTCCTGAGAGAATGAAGAGAACCTGTGTCCACATATGCTGAAAAGCTTCTTTCCCTGTAAGAGAAATTCATTGTTTGCATTGTTAAGACAAAAGCTTACCAATATGAAAGATGTTCCTTTCAAATGAAATAAAGTCTTGTTTGTAAGGCAGAAAAGCGTTTCTTTAATGTGTCAGATGTTTTTTGCTCCGAAAGTAAATTTATAACTGCTATGCCTAGATAGCTTGGTTTAGCGAGTCTATGAACAGTGACACTGTGTCAGTGATCCTGAGAAGATGAATAGAACGCTGGTACATATATATTCCAAAAAGCTTCTTTCCCTGTAAGAGAAATTCAGATTAAGCAATGTGGCAGAAAGACAAGACAAAAGCTTGCCAATATGAAACATGCGCGTTTTACATAAAATAAATTCTTGTTTGTAATGCAGAAAAGCTTGTCTTTAATGTGTTAGATGTTTTCTGCTCCGCAAGTGAATTTAGAACTGCTATGCCCAGATAGAATAGTTTAGCGAGTCTATGAACAGTGACACTGTGTCAGTGATCCTGAGAGAATGAAGTGAACCTGTGTCCACATTCCTGAAAAGCTTCTTTCCCTGTAAGAGAAATTCAGTTTATGAAATGTTAAGACAAAAGCTTGCCAATATGAAAGACCGTCGTTTCAAATGAAATAAATTCTTGTTTGCAATGCAGAAAAGCCTTTCTTTAATGTGTTAGATATTTTCTGCTCGGCAAGTGAATTTAGAGCTGCTCTTTCCCTACTGCTTAATTTAGCGTTTCTATGAACAGTGGCACTGTAACAGTGCTACTAAGACAATGAAGAGCATGCGTGTCCACATATAATGAAAAGCTTTTTTCTCTGTAAGAAAAACTCAATTTATGCAAAGTTAAGAAAAAAGATTGCCAATATGAAATCATTTCTTTTCGAATGAAATGAAGTTTTGTTTCCAATGCAGAAAGGCGTTTCTTTAATGTGTCAGTTATTGTATATTATGCAAGCAAACTTAGAGCTGCTATGCAAAGAAAGCTTAGTTTAGCGTTTCTATGAACAGCGACTCTGTGTCAATGCTCCTGAGAGAATGAAGAGAACCTGTGTCCTCATATGCAGAAAAGCTTCTTTCCCTGTAAGAGAAATTCATTTTTTGCATTGTTAAGACAAAAGCTTACCAATATGAAAGATGTTCCTTTCAAATGAAATAAAGTCTTGTTTGTAAGGCAGAAAAGCGTTTCTTTAATGTGTCAGATGTTTTCTGCTCCGAAAGTAAATTTATAACTGCCATGCCTAGATAGCTTGGTTTAGCGAGTCTATGAACAGTGACACTGTGTCAGTGATCCTGAGAAGATGAATAGAACGCTTGTACATATATATTCCAAAAAGCTTCTTTCCCTGTAAGAGAAATTCAGATTAAGCAATGTGGCAGAAAGACAAGACAAAAGCTTGCCAATATGAAACATGCGCGTTTTACATAAAATAAATTCTTGTTTGTAATGCAGAAAAGCTTGTCTTTAATGTGTTAGATGTTTTCTGCTCCGCAAGTGAATTTAGAACTGCTATGCCCAGATAGAATAGTTTAGCGAGTCTATGAACAGTGACACTGTGTCAGTGATCCTGAGAGAATGAAGTGAACCTGTGTCCACATTCCTGAAAAGCTTCTTTCCCTGTAAGAGAAATTCAGTTTATGAAATGTTAAGACAAAAGCTTGCCAATATGAAAGACCCTCGTGTCAAATGAAATAAATTCTTGTTTGCAATGAAGAAAAGCCTTTCTTTAATGTGTTAGATATTTTCTGCTCGGCAAGTGAATTTAGAGCTGCTCTTTCCTTACTGCTTAATTTAGCGTTTCTATGAACAGTGGCACTGTAACAGTGCTGCTAAGACAATGAAGAGCATGCGTGTCCACATATAATGAAAAGCTTTTTTCTCTGTAAGAAAAACTCAATTTATGCAAAGTTAAGAAAAAAGATTGCCAATATGAAATCATTTCTTTTCGAATGAAATGAAGTTTTGTTTCCAATGCAGAAAGGCGTTTCTTTAATGTGTCAGTTATTGTATATTATGCAAGCAAACTTAGAGCTGCTATGCAAAGAAAGCTTAGTTTAGCGTTTCTATGAACAGCGACTCTGTGTCAATGCTCCTGAGAGAATGAAGAGAACCTGTGTCCTCATATGCAGAAAAGATTCTTCCCCTGTAAGAGAAATTCATTTTTTGCATTGTTAAGACAAAAGCTTACCAATATGAAAGATGTTCCTTTCAAATGAAATAAAGTCTTGTTTGTAAGGCAGAAAAGCGTTTCTTTAATGTGTCAGATGTTTTCTGCTCCGAAAGTAAATTTATAACTGCTATGCCTAGATAGCTTGGTTTAGCGAGTCTATGAACAGTGACACTGTGTCAGTGATCCTGAGAAGATGAATAGAACGCTGGTACATATATATTCCAAAAAGCTTCTTTCCCTGTAAGAGAAATTCAGATTAAGCAATGTGGCAGAAAGACAAGACAAAAGCTTGCCAATATGAAACATGCGCGTTTTACATAAAATAAATTCTTGTTTGTAATGCAGAAAAGCTTGTCTTTAATGTGTTAGATGTTTTCTGCTCCGCAAGTGAATTTAGAACTGCTATGCCCAGATAGAATAGTTTAGCGAGTCTATGAACAGTGACACTGTGTCAGTGATCCTGAGAGAATGAAGTGAACCTGTGTCCACATTCCTGAAAAGCTTCTTTCCCTGTAAGAGAAATTCAGTTTATGAAATGTTAAGACAAAAGCTTGCCAATATGAAAGACCCTCGTGTCAAATGAAATAAATTCTTGTTTGCAATGAAGAAAAGCCTTTCTTTAATGTGTTAGATATTTTCTGCTCGGCAAGTGAATTTAGAGCTGCTCTTTCCTTACTGCTTAATTTAGCGTTTCTATGAACAGTGGCACTGTAACAGTGCTACTAAGACAATGAAGAGCATGCGTGTCCACATATAATGAAAAGCTTTTTTCTCTGTAAGAAAAACTCAATTTATGCAAAGTTAAGAAAAAAGATTGCTAATATGAAAGCAGTTCTTTTCAAATGAAATGAAGTTTTATTTCCAATGCAGAAAGGCGTTTCTTTAATGTGTTAGATATTGTATATTATGCAAGCAAACTTAGAGCTGCTATGCAAACACAGCTTAGTTTAGCGTTTCTATAAACAATGACATTGTGTGATTGCTCCTGAGAGAAAGAAGAGAACGCGGGTCCACGGATTCTAAAAAAAGCTTCTTTCCCTGGAAGAGAAATTCATTTTATGCAGAGTTAAGGCAAAAGATTGCCAATATGAAAGCAGTTCTTTTCGAATGAAATGAAGTTTTGTTTCCAATGCAGAAAGGCGTTTCTTTAATGTTTTAGTTATCGTATATTACGCAAGCAAACTTAGAGCTGGTATGCAAAGGCAGCTTAGTTTAGTGTTTTTATGAACAGCGACTCTGTGTCAGTGCTCCTGAGAGAATGAAGAGAACCTGTGTCCACATATGCTGAAAAGCTTCTTTCCCTGTAAGAGAAATTCATTGTTTGCATTGTTAAGACAAAAGCTTACCAATATGAAAGATGTTCCTTTCAAATGAAATAAAGTCTTGTTTGTAAGGCAGAAAAGCGTTTCTTTAATGTGTCAGATGTTTTTTGCTCCGAAAGTAAATTTATAACTGCTATGCCTAGATAGCTTGGTTTAGCGAGTCTATGAACAGTGACACTGTGTCAGTGATCCTGAGAAGATGAATAGAACGCTGGTACATATATATTCCAAAAAGCTTCTTTCCCTGTAAGAGAAATTCAGATTAAGCAATGTGGCAGAAAGACAAGACAAAAGCTTGCCAATATGAAACATGCGCGTTTTACATAAAATAAATTCTTGTTTGTAATGCAGAAAAGCTTGTCTTTAATGTGTTAGATGTTTTCTGCTCCGCAAGTGAATTTAGAACTGCTATGCCCAGATAGAATAGTTTAGCGAGTCTATGAACAGTGACACTGTGTCAGTGATCCTGAGAGAATGAAGTGAACCTGTGTCCACATTCCTGAAAAGCTTCTTTCCCTGTAAGAGAAATTCAGTTTATGAAATGTTAAGACAAAAGCTTGCCAATATGAAAGACCCTCGTGTCAAATGAAATACATTCTTGTTTGCAATGCAGAAAAGCCTTTCTTTAATGTGTTAGATATTTTCTGCTCGGCAAGTGAATTTAGAGCTGCTCTTTCCTTACTGCTTAATTTAGCGTTTCTATGAACAGTGGCACTGTAACAGTGCTACTAAGACAATGAAGAGCATGCGTGTCCACATATAATGAAAAGCTTTTTTCTCTGTAAGAAAAACTCAATTTATGCAAAGTTAAGAAAAAAGATTGCCAATATGAAATCATTTCTTTTCGAATGAAATGAAGTTTTGTTTCCAATGCAGAAAGGCGTTTCTTTAATGTGTCAGTTATTGTATATTATGCAAGCAAACTTAGAGCTGCTATGCAAAGAAAGCTTAGTTTAGCGTTTCTATGAACAGCGACTCTGTGTCAATGCTCCTGAGAGAATGAAGAGAACCTGTGTCCTCATATGCAGAAAAGCTTCTTTCCCTGTAAGAGAAATTCATTTTTTGCATTGTTAAGACAAAAGCTTACCAATATGAAAGATGTTCCTTTCAAATGAAATAAAGTCTTGTTTGTAAGGCAGAAAAGCGTTTCTTTAATGTGTCAGATGTTTTCTGCTCCGAAAGTAAATTTATAACTGCCATGCCTAGATAGCTTGGTTTAGCGAGTCTATGAACAGTGACACTGTGTCAGTGATCCTGAGAAGATGAATAGAACGCTTGTACATATATATTCCAAAAAGCTTCTTTCCCTGTAAGAGAAATTCAGATTAAGCAATGTGGCAGAAAGACAAGACAAAAGCTTGCCAATATGAAACATGCGCGTTTTACATAAAATAAATTCTTGTTTGTAATGCAGAAAAGCTTGTCTTTAATGTGTTAGATGTTTTCTGCTCCGCAAGTGAATTTAGAACTGCTATGCCCAGATAGAATAGTTTAGCGAGTCTATGAACAGTGACACTGTGTCAGTGATCCTGAGAGAATGAAGTGAACCTGTGTCCACATTCCTGAAAAGCTTCTTTCCCTGTAAGAGAAATTCAGTTTATGAAATGTTAAGACAAAAGCTTGCCAATATGAAAGACCCTCGTGTCAAATGAAATAAATTCTTGTTTGCAATGAAGAAAAGCCTTTCTTTAATGTGTTAGATATTTTCTGCTCGGCAAGTGAATTTAGAGCTGCTCTTTCCTTACTGCTTAATTTAGCGTTTCTATGAACAGTGGCACTGTAACAGTGCTGCTAAGACAATGAAGAGCATGCGTGTCCACATATAATGAAAAGCTTTTTTCTCTGTAAGAAAAACTCAATTTATGCAAAGTTAAGAAAAAAGATTGCCAATATGAAATCATTTCTTTTCGAATGAAATGAAGTTTTGTTTCCAATGCAGAAAGGCGTTTCTTTAATGTGTCAGTTATTGTATATTATGCAAGCAAACTTAGAGCTGCTATGCAAAGAAAGCTTAGTTTAGCGTTTCTATGAACAGCGACTCTGTGTCAATGCTCCTGAGAGAATGAAGAGAACCTGTGTCCTCATATGCAGAAAAGATTCTTCCCCTGTAAGAGAAATTCATTTTTTGCATTGTTAAGACAAAAGCTTACCAATATGAAAGATGTTCCTTTCAAATGAAATAAAGTCTTGTTTGTAAGGCAGAAAAGCGTTTCTTTAATGTGTCAGATGTTTTCTGCTCCGAAAGTAAATTTATAACTGCTATGCCTAGATAGCTTGGTTTAGCGAGTCTATGAACAGTGACACTGTGTCAGTGATCCTGAGAAGATGAATAGAACGCTGGTACATATATATTCCAAAAAGCTTCTTTCCCTGTAAGAGAAATTCAGATTAAGCAATGTGGCAGAAAGACAAGACAAAAGCTTGCCAATATGAAACATGCGCGTTTTACATAAAATAAATTCTTGTTTGTAATGCAGAAAAGCTTGTCTTTAATGTGTTAGATGTTTTCTGCTCCGCAAGTGAATTTAGAACTGCTATGCCCAGATAGAATAGTTTAGCGAGTCTATGAACAGTGACACTGTAACAGTGCTACTAAGACAATGAAGAGCATGCGTGTCCACATATAATGAAAAGCTTTTTTCTCTGTAAGAAAAACTCAATTTATGCAAAGTTAAGACAAAAGATTGCTAATATGAAAGCAGTTCTTTTCAAATGAAATGAAGTTTTATTTCCAATGCAGAAAGGCGTTTCTTTAATGTGTTAGATATTGTATATTATGCAAGCAAACTTAGAGCTGCTATGCAAACACAGCTTAGTTTAGCGTTTCTATAAACAATGACATTGTGTGATTGCTCCTGAGAGAAAGAAGAGAACGTGTGTCCACATATGCCGAAAAACTTCTTTCCCTGTAAGAGAAATTCAGTTTATGAAATGTTAAGACAAAAGCTTGCCAATATGAAAGACCGTCGTTTCAAATGAAATAAATTCTTGTTTGCAATGCAGAAAAGCCTTTATTTAATGTGTTAGATATTTTCTGCTCGGCAAGTGAATTTAGAGCTGCTCTTTCCCTACTGCTTAATTTAGCGTTTCTATGAATAGTGGCTCTGTAACAGTGCTAGTAAGACAATGAAGAGCATGCGTGTCCACATATAATGAAAAGCTTTTTTCTCTGTAAGAAAAACTCAATTTATGCAAAGTTAAGACAAAAGATTGCCAATATGAAAGCAGTTCTTTTCAAATGAAATGAAGTTTTATTTCCAATGCAGAAAGGCGTTTCTTTAATGTGTTAGTTATTGTATATTATGCAAGCAAACTTAGAGCTGCTATGCAAAGACAGCTTAGTTTGGCATTTCTATGAACAGCGACTCTGTGTTAGTGCTCCTGAGAGAATGAAGTGAACCTGTGTCCACATTCCTGAAAAGCTTCTTTCCCTGTAAGAGAAATTCAGTTTATGAAATGTTAAGACAAAAGCTTGCCAATATGAAAGACCCTCGTGTCAAATGAAATAAATTCTTGTTTGCAATGAAGAAAAGCCTTTCTTTAATGTGTTAGATATTTTCTGCTCGGCAAGTGAATTTAGAGCTGCTCTTTCCTTACTGCTTAATTTAGCGTTTCTATGAACAGTGGCACTGTAACAGTGCTACTAAGACAATGAAGAGCATGCGTGTCCACATATAATGAAAAGCTTTTTTCTCTGTAAGAAAAACTCAATTTATGCAAAGTTAAGACAAAAGATTGCTAATATGAAAGCAGTTCTTTTCAAATGAAATGAAGTTTTATTTCCAATGCAGAAAGGCGTTTCTTTAATGTGTTAGATATTGTATATTATGCAAGCAAACTTAGAGCTGCTATGCAAACACAGCTTAGTTTAGCGTTTCTATAAACAATGACATTGTGTGATTGCTCCTGAGAGAAAGAAGAGAACGCGGGTCCACGGATTCTGAAAAGCTTCTTTCCCTGGAAGAGAAATTCATTTTGTGCAGAGTTAAGGCAAAAGATTGCCAATATGAAAGCAGTTCTTTTCGAATGAAATGAAGTTTTGTTTCCAATGCAGAAAGGCGTTTCTTTAATGTTTTAGTTATCGTATATTACACAAGCAAACTTAGAGCTGGTATGCAAAGACAGCTTAGTTTAGTGTTTTTATGAACAGTGTCACTGTGTCAGTGCTCCTGAGAGAATGAAGAGAACCTGTGTCCACATATGCTGAAAAGCTTCTTTCCCTGTAAGAGAAATTCATTTTTTGCATTGTTAAGACAACAGCTTGCCAATATGAAAGATGTTCCTTTTAAATGAAATAAAGTCTTGTTTGTACTGCAGAAAGGCGTGTCTTTAATGTTTTAGATATTGTATACTACGCAAGCAAACTTAGAGCTGCTAGGCAAAGACAGCTTAGTTTAGCGTTTCTATGAACAGTGTCACTGTGTCAGTTCTCCTGAGAGGACGCATAGAACGCTGGTTCATATATATGCCAAAAAGCTTCTTTCCCTGTAAGAGAAATTCAGATTAAGCAATGTGGCAGAAAGACAAGACAAAAGCTTGCCAATATGAAACATGCGCGTTTTACATAAAATAAATTCTTGTTTGTAATGCAGAAAAGCTTGTCTTTAATGTGTTAGATGTTTTCTGCTCCGCAAGTGAATTTAGAACTGCTATGCCCAGATAGATTAGTTTAGCGAGTCTATGAACAAGTGACACTGTGTCAGTGATCCTGAGAGGATGAAGAGAACGTGTGTCCACATATGCCGAAAAACTTCTTTCCCTGTAAGAGAAATTCAGTTTATGAAATGTTAAGACAAAAGCTTGCCAATATGAAAGACCGTCGTTTCAAATGAAATAAATTCTTGTTTGCAATGCAGAAAAGCCTTTCTTTAATGTGTTAGATATTTTCTGCTCGGCAAGTGAATTTAGAGCTGCTCTTTCCCTACTGCTTAATTTAGCGTTTCTATGAATAGTGGCTCTGTAACAGTGCTAGTAAGACAATGAAGAGCATGCGTGTCCACATATAATGAAAAGCTTTTTTCTCTGTAAGAAAAACTCAATTTATGCAAAGTTAAGACAAAAGATTGCCAATATGAAAGCAGTTCTTTTCAAATGAAATGAAGTTTTATTTCCAATGCAGAAAGGCGTTTCTTTAATGTGTTAGTTATTGTATATTATGCAAGCAAACTTAGAGCTGCTATGCAAAGACAGCTTAGTTTGGCATTTCTATGAACAGCGACTCTGTGTTAGTGCTCCTGAGAGAATGAAGTGAACCTGTGTCCACATTCCTGAAAAGCTTCTTTCCCTGTAAGAGAAATTCAGTTTATGAAATGTTAAGACAAAAGCTTGCCAATATGAAAGACCCTCGTGTCAAATGAAATAAATTCTTGTTTGCAATGAAGAAAAGCCTTTCTTTAATGTGTTAGATATTTTCTGCTCGGCAAGTGAATTTAGAGCTGCTCTTTCCTTACTGCTTAATTTAGCGTTTCTATGAACAGTGGCACTGTAACAGTGCTACTAAGACAATGAAGAGCATGCGTGTCCACATATAATGAAAAGCTTTTTTCTCTGTAAGAAAAACTCAATTTATGCAAAGTTAAGACAAAAGATTGCTAATATGAAAGCAGTTCTTTTCAAATGAAATGAAGTTTTATTTCCAATGCAGAAAGGCGTTTCTTTAATGTGTTAGATATTGTATATTATGCAAGCAAACTTAGAGCTGCTATGCAAACACAGCTTAGTTTAGCGTTTCTATAAACAATGACATTGTGTGATTGCTCCTGAGAGAAAGAAGAGAACGCGGGTCCACGGATTCTGAAAAGCTTCTTTCCCTGGAAGAGAAATTCATTTTATGCAGAGTTAAGGCAAAAGATTGCCAATATGAAAGCAGTTCTTTTCGAATGAAATGAAGTTTTGTTTCCAATGCAGAAAGGCGTTTCTTTAATGTTTTAGTTATCGTATATTACACAAGCAAACTTAGAGCTGGTATGCAAAGACAGCTTAGTTTAGTGTTTTTATGAACAGCGACTCTGTGTCAGTACTCCTGAGAGAATGAAGAGAACCTGTGTCCACATATGCTGAAAAGCTTCTTTCCCTGTAAGAGAAATTCATTTTTTGCATTGTTAAGACAACAGCTTGCCAATATGAAAGATGTTCCTTTTAAATGAAATAAAATCTTGTTTGTACTGCAGAAAGACGTGTCTTTAATGTTTTAGATATTGTATACTACGCAGGCAAACTTAGAGCTGCTAGGCAAAGACAGCTTAGTTTAGCGTTTCTATGAACAGTGTCACTGTGTCAGTTCTCCTGAGAGGACGCATAGAACGCTGGTTCATATATATGCCAAAAAGCTTCTTTCCCTGTAAGAGAAATTCAGATTAAGCAATGTGGCAGAAAGTCAAGACAAAAGCTTGCCAATATGAAACATGCGCGTTTTACATAAAATAAATTCTTGTTTGTAATGCTGAAAAGCTTGTCTTTAATGTGTTAGATGTTTTCTGCTCCGCAAGTGAATTTAGAACTGCTATGCCCAGATAGATTAGTTTAGTGAGTCTATGAACAAGTGACACTGTGTCAGTGATCCTGAGAGGATGAAGAGAACGTGTGTCCACATATGCCGAAAAACTTCTTTCCCTGTAAGAGAAATTCAGTTTATGAAATGTTAAGACAAAAGCTTGCCAATATGAAAGACCGTCGTTTCAAATGAAATAAATTCTTGTTTGCAATGCAGAAAAGCCTTTCTTTAATGTGTTAGATATTTTCTGCTCGGCAAGTGAATTTAGAGCTGCTCTTTCCCTACTGCTTAATTTAGCGTTTCTATGAATAGTGGCTCTGTAACAGTGCTAGTAAGACAATGAAGAGCATGCGTGTCCACATATAATGAAAAGCTTTTTTCTCTGTAAGAAAAACTCAATTTATGCAAAGTTAAGACAAAAGATTGCCAATATGAAAGCAGTTCTTTTCAAATGAAATGAAGTTTTATTTCCAATGCAGAAAGGCGTTTCTTTAATGTGTTAGTTATTGTATATTATGCAAGCAAACTTAGAGCTGCTATGCAAAGACAGCTTAGTTTGGCATTTCTATGAACAGCGACTCTGTGTTAGTGCTCCTGAGAGAATGAAGTGAACCTGTGTCCACATTCCTGAAAAGCTTCTTTCCCTGTAAGAGAAATTCAGTTTATGAAATGTTAAGACAAAAGCTTGCCAATATGAAAGACCCTCGTGTCAAATGAAATAAATTCTTGTTTGCAATGAAGAAAAGCCTTTCTTTAATGTGTTAGATATTTTCTGCTCGGCAAGTGAATTTAGAGCTGCTCTTTCCTTACTGCTTAATTTAGCGTTTCTATGAACAGTGGCACTGTAACAGTGCTACTAAGACAATGAAGAGCATGCGTGTCCACATATAATGAAAAGCTTTTTTCTCTGTAAGAAAAACTCAATTTATGCAAAGTTAAGACAAAAGATTGCTAATATGAAAGCAGTTCTTTTCAAATGAAATGAAGTTTTATTTCCAATGCAGAAAGGCGTTTCTTTAATGTGTTAGATATTGTATATTATGCAAGCAAACTTAGAGCTGCTATGCAAACACAGCTTAGTTTAGCGTTTCTATAAACAATGACATTGTGTGATTGCTCCTGAGAGAAAGAAGAGAACGCGGGTCCACGGATTCTGAAAAGCTTCTTTCCCTGGAAGAGAAATTCATTTTGTGCAGAGTTAAGGCAAAAGATTGCCAATATGAAAGCAGTTCTTTTCGAATGAAATGAAGTTTTGTTTCCAATGCAGAAAGGCGTTTCTTTAATGTTTTAGTTATCGTATATTACACAAGCAAACTTAGAGCTGGTATGCAAAGACAGCTTAGTTTAGTGTTTTTATGAACAGTGTCACTGTGTCAGTGCTCCTGAGAGAATGAAGAGAACCTGTGTCCACATATGCTGAAAAGCTTCTTTCCCTGTAAGAGAAATTCATTTTTTGCATTGTTAAGACAACAGCTTGCCAATATGAAAGATGTTCCTTTTAAATGAAATAAAGTCTTGTTTGTACTGCAGAAAGGCGTGTCTTTAATGTTTTAGATATTGTATACTACGCAAGCAAACTTAGAGCTGCTAGGCAAAGACAGCTTAGTTTAGCGTTTCTATGAACAGTGTCACTGTGTCAGTTCTCCTGAGAGGACGCATAGAACGCTGGTTCATATATATGCCAAAAAGCTTCTTTCCCTGTAAGAGAAATTCAGATTAAGCAATGTGGCAGAAAGACAAGACAAAAGCTTGCCAATATGAAACATGCGCGTTTTACATAAAATAAATTCTTGTTTGTAATGCAGAAAAGCTTGTCTTTAATGTGTTAGATGTTTTCTGCTCCGCAAGTGAATTTAGAACTGCTATGCCCAGATAGATTAGTTTAGCGAGTCTATGAACAAGTGACACTGTGTCAGTGATCCTGAGAGGATGAAGAGAACGTGTGTCCACATATGCCGAAAAACTTCTTTCCCTGTAAGAGAAATTCAGTTTATGAAATGTTAAGACAAAAGCTTGCCAATATGAAAGACCGTCGTTTCAAATGAAATAAATTCTTGTTTGCAATGCAGAAAAGCCTTTCTTTAATGTGTTAGATATTTTCTGCTCGGCAAGTGAATTTAGAGCTGCTCTTTCCCTACTGCTTAATTTAGCGTTTCTATGAATAGTGGCTCTGTAACAGTGCTAGTAAGACAATGAAGAGCATGCGTGTCCACATATAATGAAAAGCTTTTTTCTCTGTAAGAAAAACTCAATTTATGCAAAGTTAAGACAAAAGATTGCCAATATGAAAGCAGTTCTTTTCAAATGAAATGAAGTTTTATTTCCAATGCAGAAAGGCGTTTCTTTAATGTGTTAGTTATTGTATATTATGCAAGCAAACTTAGAGCTGCTATGCAAAGACAGCTTAGTTTGGCATTTCTATGAACAGCGACTCTGTGTTAGTGCTCCTGAGAGAATGAAGTGAACCTGTGTCCACATTCCTGAAAAGCTTCTTTCCCTGTAAGAGAAATTCAGTTTATGAAATGTTAAGACAAAAGCTTGCCAATATGAAAGACCCTCGTGTCAAATGAAATAAATTCTTGTTTGCAATGAAGAAAAGCCTTTCTTTAATGTGTTAGATATTTTCTGCTCGGCAAGTGAATTTAGAGCTGCTCTTTCCCTACTGCTTAATTTAGCGTTTCTATGAATAGTGGCTCTGTAACAGTGCTAGTAAGACAATGAAGAGCATGCGTGTCCACATATAATGAAAAGCTTTTTTCTCTGTAAGAAAAACTCAATTTATGCAAAGTTAAGACAAAAGATTGCCAATATGAAAGCAGTTCTTTTCAAATGAAATGAAGTTTTATTTCCAATGCAGAAAGGCGTTTCTTTAATGTGTTAGTTATTGTATATTATGCAAGCAAACTTAGAGCTGCTATGCAAAGACAGCTTAGTTTGGCATTTCTATGAACAGCGACTCTGTGTTAGTGCTCCTGAGAGAATGAAGTGAACCTGTGTCCACATTCCTGAAAAGCTTCTTTCCCTGTAAGAGAAATTCAGTTTATGAAATGTTAAGACAAAAGCTTGCCAATATGAAAGACCCTCGTGTCAAATGAAATAAATTCTTGTTTGCAATGAAGAAAAGCCTTTCTTTAATGTGTTAGATATTTTCTGCTCGGCAAGTGAATTTAGAGCTGCTCTTTCCTTACTGCTTAATTTAGCGTTTCTATGAACAGTGGCACTGTAACAGTGCTACTAAGACAATGAAGAGCATGCGTGTCCACATATAATGAAAAGCTTTTTTCTCTGTAAGAAAAACTCAATTTATGCAAAGTTAAGACAAAAGATTGCTAATATGAAAGCAGTTCTTTTCAAATGAAATGAAGTTTTATTTCCAATGCAGAAAGGCGTTTCTTTAATGTGTTAGATATTGTATATTATGCAAGCAAACTTAGAGCTGCTATGCAAACACAGCTTAGTTTAGCGTTTCTATAAACAATGACATTGTGTGATTGCTCCTGAGAGAAAGAAGAGAACGCGGGTCCACGGATTCTGAAAAGCTTCTTTCCCTGGAAGAGAAATTCATTTTATGCAGAGTTAAGGCAAAAGATTGCCAATATGAAAGCAGTTCTTTTCGAATGAAATGAAGTTTTGTTTCCAATGCAGAAAGGCGTTTCTTTAATGTTTTAGTTATCGTATATTACACAAGCAAACTTAGAGCTGGTATGCAAAGACAGCTTAGTTTAGTGTTTTTATGAACAGCGACTCTGTGTCAGTACTCCTGAGAGAATGAAGAGAACCTGTGTCCACATATGCTGAAAAGCTTCTTTCCCTGTAAGAGAAATTCATTTTTTGCATTGTTAAGACAACAGCTTGCCAATATGAAAGATGTTCCTTTTAAATGAAATAAAATCTTGTTTGTACTGCAGAAAGACGTGTCTTTAATGTTTTAGATATTGTATACTACGCAGGCAAACTTAGAGCTGCTAGGCAAAGACAGCTTAGTTTAGCGTTTCTATGAACAGTGTCACTGTGTCAGTTCTCCTGAGAGGACGCATAGAACGCTGGTTCATATATATGCCAAAAAGCTTCTTTCCCTGTAAGAGAAATTCAGATTAAGCAATGTGGCAGAAAGTCAAGACAAAAGCTTGCCAATATGAAACATGCGCGTTTTACATAAAATAAATTCTTGTTTGTAATGCAGAAAAGCTTGTCTTTAATGTGTTAGATGTTTTCTGCTCCGCAAGTGAATTTAGAACTGCTATGCCCAGATAGATTAGTTTAGTGAGTCTATGAACAAGTGACACTGTGTCAGTGATCCTGAGAGGATGAAGAGAACGTGTGTCCACATATGCCGAAAAACTTCTTTCCCTGTAAGAGAAATTCAGTTTATGAAATGTTAAGACAAAAGCTTGCCAATATGAAAGACCGTCGTTTCAAATGAAATAAATTCTTGTTTGCAATGCAGAAAAGCCTTTCTTTAATGTGTTAGATATTTTCTGCTCGGCAAGTGAATTTAGAGCTGCTCTTTCCCTACTGCTTAATTTAGCGTTTCTATGAATAGTGGCTCTGTAACAGTGCTAGTAAGACAATGAAGAGCATGCGTGTCCACATATAATGAAAAGCTTTTTTCTCTGTAAGAAAAACTCAATTTATGCAAAGTTAAGACAAAAGATTGCCAATATGAAAGCAGTTCTTTTCAAATGAAATGAAGTTTTATTTCCAATGCAGAAAGGCGTTTCTTTAATGTGTTAGTTATTGTATATTATGCAAGCAAACTTAGAGCTGCTATGCAAAGACAGCTTAGTTTGGCATTTCTATGAACAGCGACTCTGTGTTAGTGCTCCTGAGAGAATGAAGTGAACCTGTGTCCACATTCCTGAAAAGCTTCTTTCCCTGTAAGAGAAATTCAGTTTATGAAATGTTAAGACAAAAGCTTGCCAATATGAAAGACCCTCGTGTCAAATGAAATAAATTCTTGTTTGCAATGAAGAAAAGCCTTTCTTTAATGTGTTAGATATTTTCTGCTCGGCAAGTGAATTTAGAGCTGCTCTTTCCTTACTGCTTAATTTAGCGTTTCTATGAACAGTGGCACTGTAACAGTGCTACTAAGACAATGAAGAGCATGCGTGTCCACATATAATGAAAAGCTTTTTTCTCTGTAAGAAAAACTCAATTTATGCAAAGTTAAGACAAAAGATTGCTAATATGAAAGCAGTTCTTTTCAAATGAAATGAAGTTTTATTTCCAATGCAGAAAGGCGTTTCTTTAATGTGTTAGATATTGTATATTATGCAAGCAAACTTAGAGCTGCTATGCAAACACAGCTTAGTTTAGCGTTTCTATAAACAATGACATTGTGTGATTGCTCCTGAGAGAAAGAAGAGAACGCGGGTCCACGGATTCTGAAAAGCTTCTTTCCCTGGAAGAGAAATTCATTTTGTGCAGAGTTAAGGCAAAAGATTGCCAATATGAAAGCAGTTCTTTTCGAATGAAATAAAGTCTTGTTTGTACTGCAGAAAGGCGTGTCTTTAATGTTTTAGATATTGTATACTACGCAAGCAAACTTAGAGCTGCTAGGCAAAGACAGCTTAGTTTAGCGTTTCTATGAACAGTGTCACTGTGTCAGTTCTCCTGAGAGGACGCATAGAACGCTGGTTCATATATATGCCAAAAAGCTTCTTTCCCTGTAAGAGAAATTCAGATTAAGCAATGTGGCAGAAAGACAAGACAAAAGCTTGCCAATATGAAACATGCGCGTTTTACATAAAATAAATTCTTGTTTGTAATGCAGAAAAGCTTGTCTTTAATGTGTTAGATGTTTTCTGCTCCGCAAGTGAATTTAGAACTGCTATGCCCAGATAGATTAGTTTAGCGAGTCTATGAACAAGTGACACTGTGTCAGTGATCCTGAGAGGATGAAGAGAACGTGTGTCCACATATGCCGAAAAACTTCTTTCCCTGTAAGAGAAATTCAGTTTATGAAATGTTAAGACAAAAGCTTGCCAATATGAAAGACCGTCGTTTCAAATGAAATAAATTCTTGTTTGCAATGCAGAAAAGCCTTTCTTTAATGTGTTAGATATTTTCTGCTCGGCAAGTGAATTTAGAGCTGCTCTTTCCCTACTGCTTAATTTAGCGTTTCTATGAATAGTGGCTCTGTAACAGTGCTAGTAAGACAATGAAGAGCATGCGTGTCCACATATAATGAAAAGCTTTTTTCTCTGTAAGAAAAACTCAATTTATGCAAAGTTAAGACAAAAGATTGCCAATATGAAAGCAGTTCTTTTCAAATGAAATGAAGTTTTATTTCCAATGCAGAAAGGCGTTTCTTTAATGTGTTAGTTATTGTATATTATGCAAGCAAACTTAGAGCTGCTATGCAAAGACAGCTTAGTTTGGCATTTCTATGAACAGCGACTCTGTGTTAGTGCTCCTGAGAGAATGAAGTGAACCTGTGTCCACATTCCTGAAAAGCTTCTTTCCCTGTAAGAGAAATTCAGTTTATGAAATGTTAAGACAAAAGCTTGCCAATATGAAAGACCCTCGTGTCAAATGAAATAAATTCTTGTTTGCAATGAAGAAAAGCCTTTCTTTAATGTGTTAGATATTTTCTGCTCGGCAAGTGAATTTAGAGCTGCTCTTTCCCTACTGCTTAATTTAGCGTTTCTATGAATAGTGGCTCTGTAACAGTGCTAGTAAGACAATGAAGAGCATGCGTGTCCACATATAATGAAAAGCTTTTTTCTCTGTAAGAAAAACTCAATTTATGCAAAGTTAAGACAAAAGATTGCCAATATGAAAGCAGTTCTTTTCAAATGAAATGAAGTTTTATTTCCAATGCAGAAAGGCGTTTCTTTAATGTGTTAGTTATTGTATATTATGCAAGCAAACTTAGAGCTGCTATGCAAAGACAGCTTAGTTTGGCATTTCTATGAACAGCGACTCTGTGTTAGTGCTCCTGAGAGAATGAAGTGAACCTGTGTCCACATTCCTGAAAAGCTTCTTTCCCTGTAAGAGAAATTCAGTTTATGAAATGTTAAGACAAAAGCTTGCCAATATGAAAGACCCTCGTGTCAAATGAAATAAATTCTTGTTTGCAATGAAGAAAAGCCTTTCTTTAATGTGTTAGATATTTTCTGCTCGGCAAGTGAATTTAGAGCTGCTCTTTCCTTACTGCTTAATTTAGCGTTTCTATGAACAGTGGCACTGTAACAGTGCTACTAAGACAATGAAGAGCATGCGTGTCCACATATAATGAAAAGCTTTTTTCTCTGTAAGAAAAACTCAATTTATGCAAAGTTAAGACAAAAGATTGCTAATATGAAAGCAGTTCTTTTCAAATGAAATGAAGTTTTATTTCCAATGCAGAAAGGCGTTTCTTTAATGTGTTAGATATTGTATATTATGCAAGCAAACTTAGAGCTGCTATGCAAACACAGCTTAGTTTAGCGTTTCTATAAACAATGACATTGTGTGATTGCTCCTGAGAGAAAGAAGAGAACGCGGGTCCACGGATTCTGAAAAGCTTCTTTCCCTGGAAGAGAAATTCATTTTGTGCAGAGTTAAGGCAAAAGATTGCCAATATGAAAGCAGTTCTTTTCGAATGAAATGAAGTTTTGTTTCCAATGCAGAAAGGCGTTTCTTTAATGTTTTAGTTATCGTATATTACACAAGCAAACTTAGAGCTGGTATGCAAAGACAGCTTAGTTTAGTGTTTTTATGAACAGTGTCACTGTGTCAGTGCTCCTGAGAGAATGAAGAGAACCTGTGTCCACATATGCTGAAAAGCTTCTTTCCCTGTAAGAGAAATTCATTTTTTGCATTGTTAAGACAACAGCTTGCCAATATGAAAGATGTTCCTTTTAAATGAAATAAAGTCTTGTTTGTACTGCAGAAAGGCGTGTCTTTAATGTTTTAGATATTGTATACTACGCAAGCAAACTTAGAGCTGCTAGGCAAAGACAGCTTAGTTTAGCGTTTCTATGAACAGTGTCACTGTGTCAGTTCTCCTGAGAGGACGCATAGAACGCTGGTTCATATATATGCCAAAAAGCTTCTTTCCCTGTAAGAGAAATTCAGATTAAGCAATGTGGCAGAAAGACAAGACAAAAGCTTGCCAATATGAAACATGCGCGTTTTACATAAAATAAATTCTTGTTTGTAATGCAGAAAAGCTTGTCTTTAATGTGTTAGATGTTTTCTGCTCCGCAAGTGAATTTAGAACTGCTATGCCCAGATAGATTAGTTTAGCGAGTCTATGAACAAGTGACACTGTGTCAGTGATCCTGAGAGGATGAAGAGAACGTGTGTCCACATATGCCGAAAAACTTCTTTCCCTGTAAGAGAAATTCAGTTTATGAAATGTTAAGACAAAAGCTTGCCAATATGAAAGACCGTCGTTTCAAATGAAATAAATTCTTGTTTGCAATGCAGAAAAGCCTTTCTTTAATGTGTTAGATATTTTCTGCTCGGCAAGTGAATTTAGAGCTGCTCTTTCCCTACTGCTTAATTTAGCGTTTCTATGAATAGTGGCTCTGTAACAGTGCTAGTAAGACAATGAAGAGCATGCGTGTCCACATATAATGAAAAGCTTTTTTCTCTGTAAGAAAAACTCAATTTATGCAAAGTTAAGACAAAAGATTGCCAATATGAAAGCAGTTCTTTTCAAATGAAATGAAGTTTTATTTCCAATGCAGAAAGGCGTTTCTTTAATGTGTTAGTTATTGTATATTATGCAAGCAAACTTAGAGCTGCTATGCAAAGACAGCTTAGTTTGGCATTTCTATGAACAGCGACTCTGTGTTA
Source organism: Spinibarbus caldwelli (assembly GCA_039654775.1). Classification (NCBI taxonomy): domain Eukaryota; kingdom Metazoa; phylum Chordata; class Actinopteri; order Cypriniformes; family Cyprinidae; genus Spinibarbus; species Spinibarbus caldwelli. The sequence continues at coordinate 20,348,893 of CM077256.1, forward strand.
GTGCTCCTGAGAGAATGAAGTGAACCTGTGTCCACATTCCTGAAAAGCTTCTTTCCCTGTAAGAGAAATTCAGTTTATGAAATGTTAAGACAAAAGCTTGCCAATATGAAAGACCCTCGTGTCAAATGAAATAAATTCTTGTTTGCAATGAAGAAAAGCCTTTCTTTAATGTGTTAGATATTTTCTGCTCGGCAAGTGAATTTAGAGCTGCTCTTTCCTTACTGCTTAATTTAGCGTTTCTATGAACAGTGGCACTGTAACAGTGCTACTAAGACAATGAAGAGCATGCGTGTCCACATATAATGAAAAGCTTTTTTCTCTGTAAGAAAAACTCAATTTATGCAAAGTTAAGACAAAAGATTGCTAATATGAAAGCAGTTCTTTTCAAATGAAATGAAGTTTTATTTCCAATGCAGAAAGGCGTTTCTTTAATGTGTTAGATATTGTATATTATGCAAGCAAACTTAGAGCTGCTATGCAAACACAGCTTAGTTTAGCGTTTCTATAAACAATGACATTGTGTGATTGCTCCTGAGAGAAAGAAGAGAACGCGGGTCCACGGATTCTGAAAAGCTTCTTTCCCTGGAAGAGAAATTCATTTTGTGCAGAGTTAAGGCAAAAGATTGCCAATATGAAAGCAGTTCTTTTCGAATGAAATGAAGTTTTGTTTCCAATGCAGAAAGGCGTTTCTTTAATGTTTTAGTTATCGTATATTACACAGGCAAACTTAGAGCTGGTATGCAAAGACAGCTTAGTTTAGTGTTTTTATGAACAGTGTCACTGTGTCAGTGCTCCTGAGAGAATGAAGAGAACCTGTGTCCACATATGCTGAAAAGCTTCTTTCCCTGTAAGAGAAATTCATTTTTTGCATTGTTAAGACAACAGCTTGCCAATATGAAAGATGTTCCTTTTAAATGAAATAAAGTCTTGTTTGTACTGCAGAAAGGCGTGTCTTTAATGTTTTAGATATTGTATACTACGCAGGCAAACTTAGAGCTGCTAGGCAAAGACAGCTTAGTTTAGCGTTTCTATGAACAGTGTCACTGTGTCAGTTCTCCTGAGAGGACGCATAGAACGCTGGTTCATATATATGCCAAAAAGCTTCTTTCCCTGTAAGAGAAATTCAGATTAAGCAATGTGGCAGAAAGACAAGACAAAAGCTTGCCAATATGAAACATGCGCGTTTTACATAAAATAAATTCTTGTTTGTAATGCAGAAAAGCTTGTCTTTAATGTGTTAGATGTTTTCTGCTCCGCAAGTGAATTTAGAACTGCTATGCCCAGATAGATTAGTTTAGCGAGTCTATGAACAAGTGACACTGTGTCAGTGATCCTGAGAGGATGAAGAGAACGTGTGTCCACATATGCCGAAAAACTTCTTTCCCTGTAAGAGAAATTCAGTTTATGAAATGTTAAGACAAAAGCTTGCCAATATGAAAGACCGTCGTTTCAAATGAAATAAATTCTTGTTTGCAATGCAGAAAAGCCTTTCTTTAATGTGTTAGATATTTTCTGCTCGGCAAGTGAATTTAGAGCTGCTCTTTCCCTACTGCTTAATTTAGCGTTTCTATGAATAGTGGCTCTGTAACAGTGCTAGTAAGACAATGAAGAGCATGCGTGTCCACATATAATGAAAAGCTTTTTTCTCTGTAAGAAAAACTCAATTTATGCAAAGTTAAGACAAATGATTGCTAATATGAAAGCAGTTCTTTTCAAATGAAATGAAGTTTTATTTCCAATGCAGAAAGGCGTTTCTTTAATGTGTTAGATATTGTATATTTTGCAAGCAAACATAGAGCTGCTATGCAAACACAGCTTAGTTTAGCGTTTCTATAAACGATGACATTGTGTGATTGCTCCTGAGAGAAAGAAGAGAACGCGGGTCCACGGATTCTGAAAAGCTTCTTTCCCTGGAAGAGAAATTCATTTTATGCAGAGTTAAGGCAAAAGATTGCCAATATGAAAGCAGTTCTTTTCGAATGAAATGAAGTTTTGTTTCCAATGCAGAAAGGCGTTTCTTTAATGTTTTAGTTATCGTATATTACACAAGCAAACTTAGAGCTGGTATGCAAAGACAGCTTAGTTTAGTGTTTTTATGAACAGCGACTCTGTGTCAGTGCTCCTGAGAGAATGAAGAGAACCTGTGTCCACATATGCTGAAAAGCTTCTTTCCCTGTAAGAGAAATTCATTTCTTGCATTGTTAAGACAACAGCTTGCCAATATGAAAGATGTTCCTTTTAAATGAAATAAAGTCTTGTTTGTACTGCAGAAAGGCGTGTCTTTAATGTTTTAGATATTGTATACTACGCAGGCAAACTTAGAGCTGCTAGGCAAAGACAGCTTAGTTTAGCGTTTCTATGAACAGTGTCACTGTGTCAGTTCTCCTGAGAGGACGCATAGAACGCTGGTTCATATATATGCCAAAAAGCTTCTTTCCCTGTAAGAGAAATTCAGATTAAGCAATGTGGCAGAAAGACAAGACAAAAGCTTGCCAATATGAAACATGCGCGTTTTACATAAAATAAATTCTTGTTTGTAATGCAGAAAAGCTTGTCTTTAATGTGTTAGATGTTTTCTGCTCCGCAAGTGAATTTAGAACTGCTATGCCCAGATAGATTAGTTTAGCGAGTCTATGAACAGTGACACTGTGTCAGTGATCCTGAGAGGATGAAGAGAACGTGTGTCCACATATGCCGAAAAGTTTCTTTCCCTGTAAGAGAAATTCAGTTTATGAAATGTTAAGACAAAAGCTTGCCAATATGAAAGACCGTCGTTTCAAATGAAATAAATTCTTGTTTGCAATGCAGAAAAGCCTTTCTTTAATGTGTTAGATATTTTCTGCTCGGCAAGTGAATTTAGAGCTGCTCTTTCCCTACTGCTTAATTTAGCGTTTCTATGAATAGTGGCTCTGTAACAGTGCTAGTAAGACAATGAAGAGCATGCGTGTCCACATATAATGAAAAGCTTTTTTCTCTGTAAGAAAAACTCAATTTATGCAAAGTTAAGACAAAAGATTGCCAATATGAAAGCAGTTCTTTTCAAATGAAATGAAGTTTTATTTCCAATGCAGAAAGGCGTTTCTTTAATGTGTTAGTTATTGTATATTATGCAAGCAAACTTAGAGCTGCTATGCAAAGACAGCTTAGTTTGGCATTTCTATGAACAGCGACTCTGTGTTAGTGCTCCTGAGAGAATGAAGTGAACCTGTGTCCACATTCCTGAAATGCTTCTTTCCCTGTAAGAGAAATTCAGTTTATGAAATGTTAAGACAAAAGCTTGCCAATATGAAAGACCCTCGTGTCAAATGAAATAAATTCTTGTTTGCAATGAAGAAAAGCCTTTCTTTAATGTGTTAGATATTTTCTGCTCGGCAAGTGAATTTAGAGCTGCTCTTTCCTTACTGCTTAATTTAGCGTTTCTATGAACAGTGGCACTGTAACAGTGCTACTAAGACAATGAAGAGCATGCGTGTCCACATATAATGAAAAGCTTTTTTCTCTGTAAGAAAAACTCAATTTATGCAAAGTTAAGACAAATGATTGCTAATATGAAAGCAGTTCTTTTCAAATGAAATGAAGTTTTATTTCCAATGCAGAAAGGCGTTTCTTTAATGTGTTAGATATTGTATATTATGCAAGCAAACTTAGAGCTGCTATGCAAACACAGCTTAGTTTAGCGTTTCTATAAACAATGACATTGTGTGATTGCTCCTGAGAGAAAGAAGAGAACGCGGGTCCACGGATTCTGAAAAGCTTCTTTCCCTGGAAGAGAAATTCATTTTATGCAGAGTTAAGGCAAAAGATTGCCAATATGAAAGCAGTTCTTTTCGAATGAAATGAAGTTTTGTTTCCAATGCAGAAAGGCGTTTCTTTAATGTTTTAGTTATCGTATATTACACAAGCAAACTTAGAGCTGGTATGCAAAGACAGCTTAGTTTAGTGTTTTTATGAACAGCGACTCTGTGTCAGTACTCCTGAGAGAATGAAGAGAACCTGTGTCCACATATGCTGAAAAGCTTCTTTCCCTGTAAGAGAAATTCATTTTTTGCATTGTTAAGAAAACAGCTTGCCAATATGAAAGATGTTCCTTTTAAATGAAATAAAGTCTTGTTTGTACTGCAGAAAGGCGTGTCTTTAATGTTTTAGATATTGTATACTACGCAGGCAAACTTAGAGCTGCTAGGCAAAGACAGCTTAGTTTAGCGTTTCTATGAACAGTGTCACTGTGTCAGTTCTCCTGAGAGGACGCATAGAACGCTGGTTCATATATATGCCAAAAAGCTTCTTTCCCTGTAAGAGAAATTCAGATTAAGCAATGTGGCAGAAAGACAAGACAAAAGCTTGCCAATATGAAACATGCGCGTTTTACATAAAATAAATTCTTGTTTGTAATGCAGAAAAGCTTGTCTTTAATGTGTTAGATGTTTTCTGCTCCGCAAGTGAATTTAGAACTGCTATGCCCAGATAGATTAGTTTAGCGAGTCTATGAACAAGTGACACTGTGTCAGTGATCCTGAGAGGATGAAGAGAACGTGTGTCCACATATGCCGAAAAACTTCTTTCCCTGTAAGAGAAATTCAGTTTATGAAATGTTAAGACAAAAGCTTGCCAATATGAAAGACCGTCGTTTCAAATGAAATAAATTCTTGTTTGCAATGCAGAAAAGCCTTTCTTTAATGTGTTAGATATTTTCTGCTCGGCAAGTGAATTTAGAGCTGCTCTTTCCCTACTGCTTAATTTAGCGTTTCTATGAATAGTGGCTCTGTAACAGTGCTAGTAAGACAATGAAGAGCATGCGTGTCCACATATAATGAAAAGCTTTTTTCTCTGTAAGAAAAACTCAATTTATGCAAAGTTAAGACAAAAGATTGCCAATATGAAAGCAGTTCTTTTCAAATGAAATGAAGTTTTATTTCCAATGCAGAAAGGCGTTTCTTTAATGTGTTAGTTATTGTATATTATGCAAGCAAACTTAGAGCTGCTATGCAAAGACAGCTTAGTTTGGCATTTCTATGAACAGCGACTCTGTGTTAGTGCTCCTGAGAGAATGAAGTGAAGCTGTGTCCACATTCCTGAAAAGCTTCTTTCCCTGTAAGAGAAATTCAGTTTATGAAATGTTAAGACAAAAGCTTGCCAATATGAAAGACCCTCGTGTCAAATGAAATAAATTCTTGTTTGCAATGAAGAAAAGCCTTTCTTTAATGTGTTAGATATTTTCTGCTCGGCAAGTGAATTTAGAGCTGCTCTTTCCTTACTGCTTAATTTAGCGTTTCTATGAACAGTGGCACTGTAACAGTGCTACTAAGACAGTGAAGAGCATGCGTGTCCACATATAATGAAAAGCTTTTTTCTCTGTAAGGAAAACTCAATTTATGCAAAGTTAAGACAAAAGATTGCTAATATGAAAGCAGTTCTTTTCAAATGAAATGAAGTTTTATGTCCAATGCAGAAAGGCGTTTCTTTAATGTGTTAGTTATTGTATATTATGCAAGCAAACTTAGAGCTGCTATGCAAACACAGCTTAGTTTAGCGTTTCTATAAACAATGACATTGTGTGATTGCTCCTGAGAGAAAGACGAGAACGCGGGTCCACGGATTCTGAAAAGCTTCTTTCCCTGGAAGAGAAATTCATTTTATGCAGAGTTAAGGCAAAAGATTGCCAATATGAAAGCAGTTCTTTTCGAATGAAATGAAGTGTTGTTTCCAATGCAGAAAGGCGTTTCTTTAATGTTTTAGTTATCGTATATTACACAAGCAAACTTAGAGCTGCTATGCAAAGACAGCTTAGTTTAGTGTTTTTATGAACAGCGACTCTGTGTCAGTGCTCCTGAGAGAATGAAGAGAACCTGTGTCCACATATGCTGAAAAGCTTCTTTCCCTGTAAGAGAAATTCATTTTTTGCATTGTTAAGACAACAGCTTGCCAATATGAAAGATGTTCCTTTTAAATGAAATAAAGTCTTGTTTGTACTGCAGAAAGGCGTGTCTTTAATGTTTTAGATATTGTATACTACGCAGGCAAACTTAGAGCTGCTAGGCAAAGACAGCTTAGTTTAGCGTTTCTATGAACAGTGTCACTGTGTCAGTTCTCCTGAGAGGACGCATAGAACGCTGGTTCATATATATGCCAAAAAGCTTCTTTCCCTGTAAGAGAAATTCAGATTAAGCAATGTGGCAGAAAGACAAGACAAAAGCTTGCCAATATGAAACATGCGCGTTTTACATAAAATAAATTCTTGTTTGTAATGCAGAAAAGCTTGTCTTTAATGTGTTAGATGTTTTCTGCTCCGCAAGTGAATTTAGAACTGCTATGCCCAGATAGATTAGTTTAGCGAGTCTATGAACAAGTGACACTGTGTCAGTGATCCTGAGAGGATGAAGAGAACGTGTGTCCACATATGCCGAAAAACTTCTTTCCCTGTAAGAGAAATTCAGTTTATGAAATGTTAAGACAAAAGCTTGCCAATATGAAAGACCGTCGTTTCAAATGAAATAAATTCTTGTTTGCAATGCAGAAAAGCCTTTCTTTAATGTGTTAGATATTTTCTGCTCGGCAAGTGAATTTAGAGCTGCTCTTTCCCTACTGCTTAATTTAGCGTTTCTATGAATAGTGGCTCTGTAACAGTGCTAGTAAGACAATGAAGAGCATGCGTGTCCACATATAATGAAAAGCTTTTTTCTCTGTAAGAAAAACTCAATTTATGCAAAGTTAAGACAAATGATTGCTAATATGAAAGCAGTTCTTTTCAAATGAAATGAAGTTTTATTTCCAAAGCAGAAAGGCGTTTCTTTAATGTGTTAGATATTGTATATTATGCAAGCAAACATAGAGCTGCTATGCAAACACAGCTTAGTTTAGCGTTTCTATAAACAATGACATTGTGTGATTGCTCCTGAGAGAAAGAAGAGAACGCGGGTCCACGGATTCTGAAAAGCTTCTTTCCCTGGAAGAGAAATTCATTTTATGCAGAGTTAAGGCAAAAGATTGCCAATATGAAAGCAGTTCTTTTCGAATGAAATGAAGTTTTGTTTCCAATGCAGAAAGGCGTTTCTTTAATGTTTTAGTTATCGTATATTACACAAGCAAACTTAGAGCTGCTATGCAAAGACAGCTTAGTTTAGTGTTTTTATGAACAGCGACTCTGTGTCAGTGCTCCTGAGAGAATGAAGAGAACCTGTGTCCACATATGCTGAAAAGCTTCTTTCCCTGTAAGAGAAATTCATTTCTTGCATTGTTAAGACAACAGCTTGCCAATATGAAAGATGTTCCTTTTAAATGAAATAAAGTCTTGTTTGTACTGCAGAAAGGCGTGTCTTTAATGTTTTAGATATTGTATACTACGCAGGCAAACTTAGAGCTGCTAGGCAAAGACAGCTTAGTTTAGCGTTTCTATGAACAGTGTCACTGTGTCAGTTCTCCTGAGAGGACGCATAGAACGCTGGTTCATATATATGCCAAAAAGCTTCTTTCCCTGTAAGAGAAATTCAGATTAAGCAATGTGGCAGAAAGACAAGACAAAAGCTTGCCAATATGAAACATGCGCGTTTTACATAAAATAAATTCTTGTTTGTAATGCAGAAAAGCTTGTCTTTAATGTGTTAGATGTTTTCTGCTCCGCAAGTGAATTTAGAACTGCTATGCCCAGATAGATTAGTTTAGCGAGTCTATGAACAGTGACACTGTGTCAGTGATCCTGAGAGGATGAAGAGAACGTGTGTCCACATATGCCGAAAGTTTCTTTCCCTGTAAGAGAAATTCAGTTTATGAAATGTTAAGACAAAAGCTTGCCAATATGAAAGACCCTCGTGTCAAATGAAATAAATTCTTGTTTGCAATGAAGAAAAGCCTTTCTTTAATGTGTTAGATATTTTCTGCTCGGCAAGTGAATTTAGAGCTGCTCTTTCCTTACTGCTTAATTTAGCGTTTCTATGAACAGTGGCACTGTAACAGTGCTACTAAGACAATGAAGAGCATGCGTGTCCACATATAATGAAAAGCTTTTTTCTCTGTAAGAAAAACTCAATTTATGCAAAGTTAAGACAAATGATTGCTAATATGAAAGCAGTTCTTTTCAAATGAAATGAAGTTTTATTTCCAATGCAGAAAGGCGTTTCTTTAATGTGTTAGATATTGTATATTATGCAAGCAAACTTAGAGCTGCTATGCAAACACAGCTTAGTTTAGCGTTTCTATAAACAATGACATTGTGTGATTGCTCCTGAGAGAAAGAAGAGAACGCGGGTCCACGGATTCTGAAAAGCTTCTTTCCCTGGAAGAGAAATTCATTTTATGCAGAGTTAAGGCAAAAGATTGCCAATATGAAAGCAGTTCTTTTCGAATGAAATGAAGTTTTGTTTCCAATGCAGAAAGGCGTTTCTTTAATGTTTTAGTTATCGTATATTACACAAGCAAACTTAGAGCTGGTATGCAAAGACAGCTTAGTTTAGTGTTTTTATGAACAGCGACTCTGTGTCAGTACTCCTGAGAGAATGAAGAGAACCTGTGTCCACATATGCTGAAAAGCTTCTTTCCCTGTAAGAGAAATTCATTTTTTGCATTGTTAAGAAAACAGCTTGCCAATATGAAAGATGTTCCTTTTAAATGAAATAAAGTCTTGTTTGTACTGCAGAAAGGCGTGTCTTTAATGTTTTAGATATTGTATACTACGCAGGCAAACTTAGAGCTGCTAGGCAAAGACAGCTTAGTTTAGCGTTTCTATGAACAGTGTCACTGTGTCAGTTCTCCTGAGAGGACGCATAGAACGCTGGTTCATATATATGCCAAAAAGCTTCTTTCCCTGTAAGAGAAATTCAGATTAAGCAATGTGGCAGAAAGACAAGACAAAAGCTTGCCAATATGAAACATGCGCGTTTTACATAAAATAAATTCTTGTTTGTAATGCAGAAAAGCTTGTCTTTAATGTGTTAGATGTTTTCTGCTCCGCAAGTGAATTTAGAACTGCTATGCCCAGATAGATTAGTTTAGCGAGTCTATGAACAAGTGACACTGTGTCAGTGATCCTGAGAGGATGAAGAGAACGTGTGTCCACATATGCCGAAAAACTTCTTTCCCTGTAAGAGAAATTCAGTTTATGAAATGTTAAGACAAAAGCTTGCCAATATGAAAGACCGTCGTTTCAAATGAAATAAATTCTTGTTTGCAATGCAGAAAAGCCTTTCTTTAATGTGTTAGATATTTTCTGCTCGGCAAGTGAATTTAGAGCTGCTCTTTCCCTACTGCTTAATTTAGCGTTTCTATGAATAGTGGCTCTGTAACAGTGCTAGTAAGACAATGAAGAGCATGCGTGTCCACATATAATGAAAAGCTTTTTTCTCTGTAAGAAAAACTCAATTTATGCAAAGTTAAGACAAAAGATTGCCAATATGAAAGCAGTTCTTTTCAAATGAAATGAAGTTTTATTTCCAATGCAGAAAGGCGTTTCTTTAATGTGTTAGTTATTGTATATTATGCAAGCAAACTTAGAGCTGCTATGCAAAGACAGCTTAGTTTGGCATTTCTATGAACAGCGACTCTGTGTTAGTGCTCCTGAGAGAATGAAGTGAACCTGTGTCCACATTCCTGAAAAGCTTCTTTCCCTGTAAGAGAAATTCAGTTTATGAAATGTTAAGACAAAAGCTTGCCAATATGAAAGACCCTCGTGTCAAATGAAATAAATTCTTGTTTGCAATGAAGAAAAGCCTTTCTTTAATGTGTTAGATATTTTCTGCTCGGCAAGTGAATTTAGAGCTGCTCTTTCCTTACTGCTTAATTTAGCGTTTCTATGAACAGTGGCACTGTAACAGTGCTACTAAGACAGTGAAGAGCATGCGTGTCCACATATAATGAAAAGCTTTTTTCTCTGTAAGGAAAACTCAATTTATGCAAAGTTAAGACAAAAGATTGCTAATATGAAAGCAGTTCTTTTCAAATGAAATGAAGTTTTATTTCCAATGCAGAAAGGCGTTTCTTTAATGTGTTAGATATTGTATATTATGCAAGCAAACTTAGAGCTGCTATGCAAACACAGCTTAGTTTAGCGTTTCTATAAACAATGACATTGTGTGATTGCTCCTGAGAGAAAGAAGAGAACGCGGGTCCACGGATTCTGAAAAGCTTCTTTCCCTGGAAGAGAAATTCATTTTATGCAGAGTTAAGGCAAAAGATTGCCAATATGAAAGCAGTTCTTTTCGAATGAAATGAAGTTTTGTTTCCAATGCAGAAAGGCGTTTCTTTAATGTTTTAGTTATCGTATATTACACAAGCAAACTTAGAGCTGGTATGCAAAGACAGCTTAGTTTAGTGTTTTTATGAACAGCGACTCTGTGTCAGTACTCCTGAGAGAATGAAGAGAACCTGTGTCCACATATGCTGAAAAGCTTCTTTCCCTGTAAGAGAAATTCATTTTTTGCATTGTTAAGAAAACAGCTTGCCAATATGAAAGATGTTCCTTTTAAATGAAATAAAGTCTTGTTTGTACTGCAGAAAGGCGTGTCTTTAATGTTTTAGATATTGTATACTACGCAGGCAAACTTAGAGCTGCTAGGCAAAGACAGCTTAGTTTAGCGTTTCTATGAACAGTGTCACTGTGTCAGTTCTCCTGAGAGGACGCATAGAACGCTGGTTCATATATATGCCAAAAAGCTTCTTTCCCTGTAAGAGAAATTCAGATTAAGCAATGTGGCAGAAAGACAAGACAAAAGCTTGCCAATATGAAACATGCGCGTTTTACATAAAATAAATTCTTGTTTGTAATGCAGAAAAGCTTGTCTTTAATGTGTTAGATGTTTTCTGCTCCGCAAGTGAATTTAGAACTGCTATGCCCAGATAGATTAGTTTAGCGAGTCTATGAACAAGTGACACTGTGTCAGTGATCCTGAGAGGATGAAGAGAACGTGTGTCCACATATGCCGAAAAACTTCTTTCCCTGTAAGAGAAATTCAGTTTATGAAATGTTAAGACAAAAGCTTGCCAATATGAAAGACCGTCGTTTCAAATGAAATAAATTCTTGTTTGCAATGCAGAAAAGCCTTTCTTTAATGTGTTAGATATTTTCTGCTCGGCAAGTGAATTTAGAGCTGCTCTTTCCCTACTGCTTAATTTAGCGTTTCTATGAATAGTGGCTCTGTAACAGTGCTAGTAAGACAATGAAGAGCATGCGTGTCCACATATAATGAAAAGCCTTTTTCTCTGTAAGAAAAACTCAATTTATGCAAAGTTAAGACAAAAGATTGCCAATATGAAAGCAGTTCTTTTCAAATGAAATGAAGTTTTATTTCCAATGCAGAAAGGCGTTTCTTTAATGTGTTAGTTATTGTATATTATGCAAGCAAACTTAGAGCTGCTATGCAAAGACAGCTTAGTTTGGCATTTCTATGAACAGCGACTCTGTGTTAGTGCTCCTGAGAGAATGAAGTGAACCTGTGTCCACATTCCTGAAATGCTTCTTTCCCTGTAAGAGAAATTCAGTTTATGAAATGTTAAGACAAAAGCTTGCCAATATGAAAGACCCTCGTGTCAAATGAAATAAATTCTTGTTTGCAATGAAGAAAAGCCTTTCTTTAATGTGTTAGATATTTTCTGCTCGGCAAGTGAATTTAGAGCTGCTCTTTCCTTACTGCTTAATTTAGCGTTTCTATGAACAGTGGCACTGTAACAGTGCTACTAAGACAATGAAGAGCATGCGTGTCCACATATAATGAAAAGCTTTTTTCTCTGTAAGAAAAACTCAATTTATGCAAAGTTAAGACAAATGATTGCTAATATGAAAGCAGTTCTTTTCAAATGAAATGAAGTTTTATTTCCAATGCAGAAAGGCGTTTCTTTAATGTGTTAGATATTGTATATTATGCAAGCAAACTTAGAGCTGCTATGCAAACACAGCTTAGTTTAGCGTTTCTATAAACAATGACATTGTGTGATTGCTCCTGAGAGAAAGAAGAGAACGCGGGTCCACGGATTCTGAAAAGCTTCTTTCCCTGGAAGAGAAATTCATTTTATGCAGAGTTAAGGCAAAAGATTGCCAATATGAAAGCAGTTCTTTTCGAATGAAATGAAGTTTTGTTTCCAATGCAGAAAGGCGTTTCTTTAATGTTTTAGTTATCGTATATTACACAAGCAAACTTAGAGCTGGTATGCAAAGACAGCTTAGTTTAGTGTTTTTATGAACAGCGACTCTGTGTCAGTACTCCTGAGAGAATGAAGAGAACCTGTGTCCACATATGCTGAAAAGCTTCTTTCCCTGTAAGAGAAATTCATTTTTTGCATTGTTAAGAAAACAGCTTGCCAATATGAAAGATGTTCCTTTTAAATGAAATAAAGTCTTGTTTGTACTGCAGAAAGGCGTGTCTTTAATGTTTTAGATATTGTATACTACGCAGGCAAACTTAGAGCTGCTAGGCAAAGACAGCTTAGTTTAGCGTTTCTATGAACAGTGTCACTGTGTCAGTTCTCCTGAGAGGACGCATAGAACGCTGGTTCATATATATGCCAAAAAGCTTCTTTCCCTGTAAGAGAAATTCAGATTAAGCAATGTGGCAGAAAGACAAGACAAAAGCTTGCCAATATGAAACATGCGCGTTTTACATAAAATAAATTCTTGTTTGTAATGCAGAAAAGCTTGTCTTTAATGTGTTAGATGTTTTCTGCTCCGCAAGTGAATTTAGAACTGCTATGCCCAGATAGATTAGTTTAGCGAGTCTATGAACAAGTGACACTGTGTCAGTGATCCTGAGAGGATGAAGAGAACGTGTGTCCACATATGCCGAAAAACTTCTTTCCCTGTAAGAGAAATTCAGTTTATGAAATGTTAAGACAAAAGCTTGCCAATATGAAAGACCGTCGTTTCAAATGAAATAAATTCTTGTTTGCAATGCAGAAAAGCCTTTCTTTAATGTGTTAGATATTTTCTGCTCGGCAAGTGAATTTAGAGCTGCTCTTTCCCTACTGCTTAATTTAGCGTTTCTATGAATAGTGGCTCTGTAACAGTGCTAGTAAGACAATGAAGAGCATGCGTGTCCACATATAATGAAAAGCTTTTTTCTCTGTAAGAAAAACTCAATTTATGCAAAGTTAAGACAAAAGATTGCCAATATGAAAGCAGTTCTTTTCAAATGAAATGAAGTTTTATTTCCAATGCAGAAAGGCGTTTCTTTAATGTGTTAGTTATTGTATATTATGCAAGCAAACTTAGAGCTGCTATGCAAAGACAGCTTAGTTTGGCATTTCTATGAACAGCGACTCTGTGTTAGTGCTCCTGAGAGAATGAAGTGAACCTGTGTCCACATTCCTGAAAAGCTTCTTTCCCTGTAAGAGAAATTCAGTTTATGAAATGTTAAGACAAAAGCTTGCCAATATGAAAGACCCTCGTGTCAAATGAAATAAATTCTTGTTTGCAATGAAGAAAAGCCTTTCTTTAATGTGTTAGATATTTTCTGCTCGGCAAGTGAATTTAGAGCTGCTCTTTCCTTACTGCTTAATTTAGCGTTTCTATGAACAGTGGCACTGTAACAGTGCTACTAAGACAGTGAAGAGCATGCGTGTCCACATATAATGAAAAGCTTTTTTCTCTGTAAGGAAAACTCAATTTATGCAAAGTTAAGACAAAAGATTGCTAATATGAAAGCAGTTCTTTTCAAATGAAATGAAGTTTTATTTCCAATGCAGAAAGGCGTTTCTTTAATGTGTTAGATATTGTATATTATGCAAGCAAACTTAGAGCTGCTATGCAAACACAGCTTAGTTTAGCGTTTCTATAAACAATGACATTGTGTGATTGCTCCTGAGAGAAAGAAGAGAACGCGGGTCCACGGATTCTGAAAAGCTTCTTTCCCTGGAAGAGAAATTCATTTTATGCAGAGTTAAGGCAAAAGATTGCCAATATGAAAGCAGTTCTTTTCGAATGAAATGAAGTTTTGTTTCCAATGCAGAAAGGCGTTTCTTTAATGTTTTAGTTATCGTATATTACACAAGCAAACTTAGAGCTGGTATGCAAAGACAGCTTAGTTTAGTGTTTTTATGAACAGCGACTCTGTGTCAGTACTCCTGAGAGAATGAAGAGAACCTGTGTCCACATATGCTGAAAAGCTTCTTTCCCTGTAAGAGAAATTCATTTTTTGCATTGTTAAGAAAACAGCTTGCCAATATGAAAGATGTTCCTTTTAAATGAAATAAAGTCTTGTTTGTACTGCAGAAAGGCGTGTCTTTAATGTTTTAGATATTGTATACTACGCAGGCAAACTTAGAGCTGCTAGGCAAAGACAGCTTAGTTTAGCGTTTCTATGAACAGTGTCACTGTGTCAGTTCTCCTGAGAGGACGCATAGAACGCTGGTTCATATATATGCCAAAAAGCTTCTTTCCCTGTAAGAGAAATTCAGATTAAGCAATGTGGCAGAAAGACAAGACAAAAGCTTGCCAATATGAAACATGCGCGTTTTACATAAAATAAATTCTTGTTTGTAATGCAGAAAAGCTTGTCTTTAATGTGTTAGATGTTTTCTGCTCCGCAAGTGAATTTAGAACTGCTATGCCCAGATAGATTAGTTTAGCGAGTCTATGAACAAGTGACACTGTGTCAGTGATCCTGAGAGGATGAAGAGAACGTGTGTCCACATATGCCGAAAAACTTCTTTCCCTGTAAGAGAAATTCAGTTTATGAAATGTTAAGACAAAAGCTTGCCAATATGAAAGACCGTCGTTTCAAATGAAATAAATTCTTGTTTGCAATGCAGAAAAGCCTTTCTTTAATGTGTTAGATATTTTCTGCTCGGCAAGTGAATTTAGAGCTGCTCTTTCCCTACTGCTTAATTTAGCGTTTCTATGAATAGTGGCTCTGTAACAGTGCTAGTAAGACAATGAAGAGCATGCGTGTCCACATATAATGAAAAGCCTTTTTCTCTGTAAGAAAAACTCAATTTATGCAAAGTTAAGACAAAAGATTGCCAATATGAAAGCAGTTCTTTTCAAATGAAATGAAGTTTTATTTCCAATGCAGAAAGGCGTTTCTTTAATGTGTTAGTTATTGTATATTATGCAAGCAAACTTAGAGCTGCTATGCAAAGACAGCTTAGTTTGGCATTTCTATGAACAGCGACTCTGTGTTAGTGCTCCTGAGAGAATGAAGTGAACCTGTGTCCACATTCCTGAAATGCTTCTTTCCCTGTAAGAGAAATTCAGTTTATGAAATGTTAAGACAAAAGCTTGCCAATATGAAAGACCCTCGTGTCAAATGAAATAAATTCTTGTTTGCAATGAAGAAAAGCCTTTCTTTAATGTGTTAGATATTTTCTGCTCGGCAAGTGAATTTAGAGCTGCTCTTTCCTTACTGCTTAATTTAGCGTTTCTATGAACAGTGGCACTGTAACAGTGCTACTAAGACAATGAAGAGCATGCGTGTCCACATATAATGAAAAGCTTTTTTCTCTGTAAGAAAAACTCAATTTATGCAAAGTTAAGACAAATGATTGCTAATATGAAAGCAGTTCTTTTCAAATGAAATGAAGTTTTATTTCCAATGCAGAAAGGCGTTTCTTTAATGTGTTAGATATTGTATATTATGCAAGCAAACTTAGAGCTGCTATGCAAACACAGCTTAGTTTAGCGTTTCTATAAACAATGACATTGTGTGATTGCTCCTGAGAGAAAGAAGAGAACGCGGGTCCACGGATTCTGAAAAGCTTCTTTCCCTGGAAGAGAAATTCATTTTATGCAGAGTTAAGGCAAAAGATTGCCAATATGAAAGCAGTTCTTTTCGAATGAAATGAAGTTTTGTTTCCAATGCAGAAAGGCGTTTCTTTAATGTTTTAGTTATCGTATATTACACAAGCAAACTTAGAGCTGGTATGCAAAGACAGCTTAGTTTAGTGTTTTTATGAACAGCGACTCTGTGTCAGTACTCCTGAGAGAATGAAGAGAACCTGTGTCCACATATGCTGAAAAGCTTCTTTCCCTGTAAGAGAAATTCATTTTTTGCATTGTTAAGAAAACAGCTTGCCAATATGAAAGATGTTCCTTTTAAATGAAATAAAGTCTTGTTTGTACTGCAGAAAGGCGTGTCTTTAATGTTTTAGATATTGTATACTACGCAGGCAAACTTAGAGCTGCTAGGCAAAGACAGCTTAGTTTAGCGTTTCTATGAACAGTGTCACTGTGTCAGTTCTCCTGAGAGGACGCATAGAACGCTGGTTCATATATATGCCAAAAAGCTTCTTTCCCTGTAAGAGAAATTCAGATTAAGCAATGTGGCAGAAAGACAAGACAAAAGCTTGCCAATATGAAACATGCGCGTTTTACATAAAATAAATTCTTGTTTGTAATGCAGAAAAGCTTGTCTTTAATGTGTTAGATGTTTTCTGCTCCGCAAGTGAATTTAGAACTGCTATGCCCAGATAGATTAGTTTAGCGAGTCTATGAACAAGTGACACTGTGTCAGTGATCCTGAGAGGATGAAGAGAACGTGTGTCCACATATGCCGAAAAACTTCTTTCCCTGTAAGAGAAATTCAGTTTATGAAATGTTAAGACAAAAGCTTGCCAATATGAAAGACCGTCGTTTCAAATGAAATAAATTCTTGTTTGCAATGCAGAAAAGCCTTTCTTTAATGTGTTAGATATTTTCTGCTCGGCAAGTGAATTTAGAGCTGCTCTTTCCCTACTGCTTAATTTAGCGTTTCTATGAATAGTGGCTCTGTAACAGTGCTAGTAAGACAATGAAGAGCATGCGTGTCCACATATAATGAAAAGCTTTTTTCTCTGTAAGAAAAACTCAATTTATGCAAAGTTAAGACAAAAGATTGCCAATATGAAAGCAGTTCTTTTCAAATGAAATGAAGTTTTATTTCCAATGCAGAAAGGCGTTTCTTTAATGTGTTAGTTATTGTATATTATGCAAGCAAACTTAGAGCTGCTATGCAAAGACAGCTTAGTTTGGCATTTCTATGAACAGCGACTCTGTGTTAGTGCTCCTGAGAGAATGAAGTGAACCTGTGTCCACATTCCTGAAAAGCTTCTTTCCCTGTAAGAGAAATTCAGTTTATGAAATGTTAAGACAAAAGCTTGCCAATATGAAAGACCCTCGTGTCAAATGAAATAAATTCTTGTTTGCAATGAAGAAAAGCCTTTCTTTAATGTGTTAGATATTTTCTGCTCGGCAAGTGAATTTAGAGCTGCTCTTTCCTTACTGCTTAATTTAGCGTTTCTATGAACAGTGGCACTGTAACAGTGCTACTAAGACAGTGAAGAGCATGCGTGTCCACATATAATGAAAAGCTTTTTTCTCTGTAAGGAAAACTCAATTTATGCAAAGTTAAGACAAAAGATTGCTAATATGAAAGCAGTTCTTTTCAAATGAAATGAAGTTTTATTTCCAATGCAGAAAGGCGTTTCTTTAATGTGTTAGATATTGTATATTATGCAAGCAAACTTAGAGCTGCTATGCAAACACAGCTTAGTTTAGCGTTTCTATAAACAATGACATTGTGTGATTGCTCCTGAGAGAAAGAAGAGAACGCGGGTCCACGGATTCTGAAAAGCTTCTTTCCCTGGAAGAGAAATTCATTTTATGCAGAGTTAAGGCAAAAGATTGCCAATATGAAAGCAGTTCTTTTCGAATGAAATGAAGTTTTGTTTCCAATGCAGAAAGGCGTTTCTTTAATGTTTTAGTTATCGTATATTACACAAGCAAACTTAGAGCTGGTATGCAAAGACAGCTTAGTTTAGTGTTTTTATGAACAGCGACTCTGTGTCAGTACTCCTGAGAGAATGAAGAGAACCTGTGTCCACATATGCTGAAAAGCTTCTTTCCCTGTAAGAGAAATTCATTTTTTGCATTGTTAAGAAAACAGCTTGCCAATATGAAAGATGTTCCTTTTAAATGAAATAAAGTCTTGTTTGTACTGCAGAAAGGCGTGTCTTTAATGTTTTAGATATTGTATACTACGCAGGCAAACTTAGAGCTGCTAGGCAAAGACAGCTTAGTTTAGCGTTTCTATGAACAGTGTCACTGTGTCAGTTCTCCTGAGAGGACGCATAGAACGCTGGTTCATATATATGCCAAAAAGCTTCTTTCCCTGTAAGAGAAATTCAGATTAAGCAATGTGGCAGAAAGACAAGACAAAAGCTTGCCAATATGAAACATGCGCGTTTTACATAAAATAAATTCTTGTTTGTAATGCAGAAAAGCTTGTCTTTAATGTGTTAGATGTTTTCTGCTCCGCAAGTGAATTTAGAACTGCTATGCCCAGATAGATTAGTTTAGCGAGTCTATGAACAAGTGACACTGTGTCAGTGATCCTGAGAGGATGAAGAGAACGTGTGTCCACATATGCCGAAAAACTTCTTTCCCTGTAAGAGAAATTCAGTTTATGAAATGTTAAGACAAAAGCTTGCCAATATGAAAGACCGTCGTTTCAAATGAAATAAATTCTTGTTTGCAATGCAGAAAAGCCTTTCTTTAATGTGTTAGATATTTTCTGCTCGGCAAGTGAATTTAGAGCTGCTCTTTCCCTACTGCTTAATTTAGCGTTTCTATGAATAGTGGCTCTGTAACAGTGCTAGTAAGACAATGAAGAGCATGCGTGTCCACATATAATGAAAAGCTTTTTTCTCTGTAAGAAAAACTCAATTTATGCAAAGTTAAGACAAAAGATTGCCAATATGAAAGCAGTTCTTTTCAAATGAAATGAAGTTTTATTTCCAATGCAGAAAGGCGTTTCTTTAATGTGTTAGTTATTGTATATTATGCAAGCAAACTTAGAGCTGCTATGCAAAGACAGCTTAGTTTGGCATTTCTATGAACAGCGACTCTGTGTTAGTGCTCCTGAGAGAATGAAGTGAACCTGTGTCCACATTCCTGAAAAGCTTCTTTCCCTGTAAGAGAAATTCAGTTTATGAAATGTTAAGACAAAAGCTTGCCAATATGAAAGACCCTCGTGTCAAATGAAATAAATTCTTGTTTGCAATGAAGAAAAGCCTTTCTTTAATGTGTTAGATATTTTCTGCTCGGCAAGTGAATTTAGAGCTGCTCTTTCCTTACTGCTTAATTTAGCGTTTCTATGAACAGTGGCACTGTAACAGTGCTACTAAGACAGTGAAGAGCATGCGTGTCCACATATAATGAAAAGCTTTTTTCTCTGTAAGGAAAACTCAATTTATGCAAAGTTAAGACAAAAGATTGCTAATATGAAAGCAGTTCTTTTCAAATGAAATGAAGTTTTATGTCCAATGCAGAAAGGCGTTTCTTTAATGTGTTAGTTATTGTATATTATGCAAGCAAACTTAGAGCTGCTATGCAAACACAGCTTAGTTTAGCGTTTCTATAAACAATGACATTGTGTGATTGCTCCTGAGAGAAAGACGAGAACGCGGGTCCACGGATTCTGAAAAGCTTCTTTCCCTGGAAGAGAAATTCATTTTATGCAGAGTTAAGGCAAAAGATTGCCAATATGAAAGCAGTTCTTTTCGAATGAAATGAAGTGTTGTTTCCAATGCAGAAAGGCGTTTCTTTAATGTTTTAGTTATCGTATATTACACAAGCAAACTTAGAGCTGCTATGCAAAGACAGCTTAGTTTAGTGTTTTTATGAACAGCGACTCTGTGTCAGTGCTCCTGAGAGAATGAAGAGAACCTGTGTCCACATATGCTGAAAAGCTTCTTTCCCTGTAAGAGAAATTCATTTTTTGCATTGTTAAGACAACAGCTTGCCAATATGAAAGATGTTCCTTTTAAATGAAATAAAGTCTTGTTTGTACTGCAGAAAGGCGTGTCTTTAATGTTTTAGATATTGTATACTACGCAGGCAAACTTAGAGCTGCTAGGCAAAGACAGCTTAGTTTAGCGTTTCTATGAACAGTGTCACTGTGTCAGTTCTCCTGAGAGGACGCATAGAACGCTGGTTCATATATATGCCAAAAAGCTTCTTTCCCTGTAAGAGAAATTCAGTTTATGAAATGTTAAGACAAAAGCTTGCCAATATGAAAGACCGTCGTTTCAAATGAAATAAATTCTTGTTTGCAATGCAGAAAAGCCTTTCTTTAATGTGTTAGATATTTTCTGCTCGGCAAGTGAATTTAGAGCTGCTCTTTCCCTACTGCTTAATTTAGCGTTTCTATGAATAGTGGCTCTGTAACAGTGCTAGTAAGACAATGAAGACCATGCGTGTCCACATATAATGAAAAGCTTTTTTCTCTGTAAGAAAAACTCAATTTATGCAAAGTTAAGACAAAAGATTGCCAATATGAAAGCAGTTCTTTTCAAATGAAATGAAGTTTTATTTCCAATGCAGAAAGGCGTTTCTTTAATGTGTTAGTTATTGTATATTATGCAAGCAAACTTAGAGCTGCTATGCAAAGACAGCTTAGTTTGGCATTTCTATGAACAGCGACTCTGTGTTAGTGCTCCTGAGAGAATGAAGTGAACCTGTGTCCACATTCCTGAAATGCTTCTTTCCCTGTAAGAGAAATTCAGTTTATGAAATGTTCAGACAAAAGCTTGCCAATATGAAAGCCGTTCTTTTCAAATGAAATGAAGTTTTATTTCCAATGCAGAAAGGCGTTTCCTTAATGTGTTAGTTATTGTATATTATGCAAGCAAACTTAGAGCTGCTATGCAAACACAGCTTAGTTTAGCGTTTCTATAAACAATGACATTGTGTGATTGCTCCTGAGAGAAAGAAGAGAACGCGGGTCCACGGATTCTGAAAAGCTTCTTTCCCTGGAAGAGAAATTCATTTTATGCAGAGTTAAGGTAAAAGATTGCCAATATGAAAGCAGTTCTTTTCGAATGAAATGAAGTTTTGTTTCCAATCCAGAAAGGCGTTTCTTTAATGTTTTAGTTATCGTATATTACACAAGCAAACTTAGAGCTGCTATGCAAAGACAGCTTAGTTTAGTGTTTTTATGAACAGCGACTCTGTGTCAGTGCTCCTGAGAGAATGAAGAGAACCTGTGTCCACATATGCTGAAAAGCTTCTTTCCCTGTAAGAGAAATTCATTTCTTGCATTGTTAAGACAACAGCTTGCCAATATGAAAGATGTTCCTTTTAAATGAAATAAAGTCTTGTTTGTACTGCAGAAAGGCTTGTCTTTAATGTTTTAGATATTGTATACTACGCAGGCAAACTTAGAGCTGCTAGGCAAAGACAGCTTAGTTTAGCGTTTCTATGAACAGTGTCACTGTGTCAGTTCTCCTGAGAGGACGCATAGAACGCTGGTTCATATATATATGCCAAAAAGCTTCTTTCCCTGTAAGAGAAATTCAGATTAAGCAATGTGGCAGAAAGACAAGACAAAAGCTTGCCAATATGAAACATGCGCGTTTTACATAAAATAAATTCTTGTTTGTAATGCAGAAAAGCTTGTCTTTAATGTGTTAGATGTTTTCTGCTCCGCAAGTGAATTTAGAACTGCTATGCCCAGATAGATTAGTTTAGCGAGTCTATGAACAGTGACACTGTGTCAGTGATCCTGAGAGGATGAAGAGAACGTGTGTCCACATATGCCGAAAAGCTTCTTTCCCTGTAAGAGAAATTCAGTTTATGAAATGTTAAGACAAAAGCTTGCCAATATGAAAGACCGTCGTTTCAAATGAAATAAATTCTTGTTTGCAATGCAGAAAAGCCTTTCTTTAATGTGTTAGATATTTTCTGCTCGGCAAGTGAATTTAGAGCTGCTCTTTCCCTACTGCTTAATTTAGCGTTTCTATGAATAGTGGCTCTGTAACAGTGCTAGTAAGACAATGAAGAGCATGCGTGTCCACATATAATGAAAAGCTTTTTTCTCTGTAAGAAAAACTCAATTTATGCAAAGTTAAGACAAAAGATTGCCAATATGAAAGCAGTTCTTTTCAAATGAAATGAAGTTTTATTTCCAATGCAGAAAGGCGTTTCTTTAATGTGTTAGTTATTGTATATTATGCAAGCAAACTTAGAGCTGCTATGCAAAGACAGCTTAGTTTGGCATTTCTATGAACAGCGACTCTGTGTTAGTGCTCCTGAGAGAATGAAGTGAACCTGTGTCCACATTCCTGAAATGCTTCTTTCCCTGTAAGAGAAATTCAGTTTATGAAATGTTAAGACAAAAGCTTGCCAATATGAAAGACCCTCGTGTCAAATGAAATAAATTCTTGTTTGCAATGAAGAAAAGCCTTTCTTTAATGTGTTAGATATTTTCTGCTCGGCAAGTGAATTTAGAGCTGCTCTTTCCTTACTGCTTAATTTAGCGTTTCTATGAACAGTGGCACTGTAACAGTGCTACTAAGACAATGAAGAGCATGCGTGTCCACATATAATGAAAAGCTTTTTTCTCTGTAAGAAAAACTCAATTTATGCAAAGTTAAGACAAATGATTGCTAATATGAAAGCAGTTCTTTTCAAATGAAATGAAGTTTTATTTCCAATGCAGAAAGGCGTTTCTTTAATGTGTTAGATATTGTATATTATGCAAGCAAACTTAGAGCTGCTATGCAAACACAGCTTAGTTTAGCGTTTCTATAAACAATGACATTGTGTGATTGCTCCTGAGAGAAAGAAGAGAACGCGGGTCCACGGATTCTGAAAAGCTTCTTTCCCTGGAAGAGAAATTCATTTTATGCAGAGTTAAGGCAAAAGATTGCCAATATGAAAGCAGTTCTTTTCGAATGAAATGAAGTTTTGTTTCCAATGCAGAAAGGCGTTTCTTTAATGTTTTAGTTATCGTATATTACACAAGCAAACTTAGAGCTGGTATGCAAAGACAGCTTAGTTTAGTGTTTTTATGAACAGCGACTCTGTGTCAGTACTCCTGAGAGAATGAAGAGAACCTGTGTCCACATATGCTGAAAAGCTTCTTTCCCTGTAAGAGAAATTCATTTTTTGCATTGTTAAGAAAACAGCTTGCCAATATGAAAGATGTTCCTTTTAAATGAAATAAAGTCTTGTTTGTACTGCAGAAAGGCGTGTCTTTAATGTTTTAGATATTGTATACTACGCAGGCAAACTTAGAGCTGCTAGGCAAAGACAGCTTAGTTTAGCGTTTCTATGAACAGTGTCACTGTGTCAGTTCTCCTGAGAGGACGCATAGAACGCTGGTTCATATATATGCCAAAAAGCTTCTTTCCCTGTAAGAGAAATTCAGATTAAGCAATGTGGCAGAAAGACAAGACAAAAGCTTGCCAATATGAAACATGCGCGTTTTACATAAAATAAATTCTTGTTTGTAATGCAGAAAAGCTTGTCTTTAATGTGTTAGATGTTTTCTGCTCCGCAAGTGAATTTAGAACTGCTATGCCCAGATAGATTAGTTTAGCGAGTCTATGAACAGTGACACTGTGTCAGTGATCCTGAGAGGATGAAGAGAACGTGTGTCCACATATGCCGAAAAGTTTCTTTCCCTGTAAGAGAAATTCAGTTTATGAAATGTTAAGACAAAAGCTTGCCAATATGAAAGACCGTCGTTTCAAATGAAATAAATTCTTGTTTGCAATGCAGAAAAGCCTTTCTTTAATGTGTTAGATATTTTCTGCTCGGCAAGTGAATTTAGAGCTGCTCTTTCCCTACTGCTTAATTTAGCGTTTCTATGAATAGTGGCTCTGTAACAGTGCTAGTAAGACAATGAAGAGCATGCGTGTCCACATATAATGAAAAGCTTTTTTCTCTGTAAGAAAAACTCAATTTATGCAAAGTTAAGACAAAAGATTGCCAATATGAAAGCAGTTCTTTTCAAATGAAATGAAGTTTTATTTCCAATGCAGAAAGGCGTTTCTTTAATGTGTTAGTTATTGTATATTATGCAAGCAAACTTAGAGCTGCTATGCAAAGACAGCTTAGTTTGGCATTTCTATGAACAGCGACTCTGTGTTAGTGCTCCTGAGAGAATGAAGTGAACCTGTGTCCACATTCCTGAAATGCTTCTTTCCCTGTAAGAGAAATTCAGTTTATGAAATGTTAAGACAAAAGCTTGCCAATATGAAAGACCCTCGTGTCAAATGAAATAAATTCTTGTTTGCAATGAAGAAAAGCCTTTCTTTAATGTGTTAGATATTTTCTGCTCGGCAAGTGAATTTAGAGCTGCTCTTTCCTTACTGCTTAATTTAGCGTTTCTATGAACAGTGGCACTGTAACAGTGCTACTAAGACAATGAAGAGCATGCGTGTCCACATATAATGAAAAGCTTTTTTCTCTGTAAGAAAAACTCAATTTATGCAAAGTTAAGACAAATGATTGCTAATATGAAAGCAGTTCTTTTCAAATGAAATGAAGTTTTATTTCCAATGCAGAAAGGCGTTTCTTTAATGTGTTAGATATTGTATATTATGCAAGCAAACTTAGAGCTGCTATGCAAACACAGCTTAGTTTAGCGTTTCTATAAACAATGACATTGTGTGATTGCTCCTGAGAGAATGAAGAGAACCTGTGTCCACATATGCTGAAAAGCTTCTTTCCCTGTAAGAGAAATTCATTTTTTGCATTGTTAAGAAAACAGCTTGCCAATATGAAAGATGTTCCTTTTAAATGAAATAAAGTCTTGTTTGTACTGCAGAAAGGCGTGTCTTTAATGTTTTAGATATTGTATACTACGCAGGCAAACTTAGAGCTGCTAGGCAAAGACAGCTTAGTTTAGCGTTTCTATGAACAGTGTCACTGTGTCAGTTCTCCTGAGAGGACGCATAGAACGCTGGTTCATATATATGCCAAAAAGCTTCTTTCCCTGTAAGAGAAATTCAGATTAAGCAATGTGGCAGAAAGACAAGACAAAAGCTTGCCAATATGAAACATGCGCGTTTTACATAAAATAAATTCTTGTTTGTAATGCAGAAAAGCTTGTCTTTAATGTGTTAGATGTTTTCTGCTCCGCAAGTGAATTTAGAACTGCTATGCCCAGATAGATTAGTTTAGCGAGTCTATGAACAAGTGACACTGTGTCAGTGATCCTGAGAGGATGAAGAGAACGTGTGTCCACATATGCCGAAAAACTTCTTTCCCTGTAAGAGAAATTCAGTTTATGAAATGTTAAGACAAAAGCTTGCCAATATGAAAGACCGTCGTTTCAAATGAAATAAATTCTTGTTTGCAATGCAGAAAAGCCTTTCTTTAATGTGTTAGATATTTTCTGCTCGGCAAGTGAATTTAGAGCTGCTCTTTCCCTACTGCTTAATTTAGCGTTTCTATGAATAGTGGCTCTGTAACAGTGCTAGTAAGACAATGAAGAGCATGCGTGTCCACATATAATGAAAAGCTTTTTTCTCTGTAAGAAAAACTCAATTTATGCAAAGTTAAGACAAAAGATTGCCAATATGAAAGCAGTTCTTTTCAAATGAAATGAAGTTTTATTTCCAATGCAGAAAGGCGTTTCTTTAATGTGTTAGTTATTGTATATTATGCAAGCAAACTTAGAGCTGCTATGCAAAGACAGCTTAGTTTGGCATTTCTATGAACAGCGACTCTGTGTTAGTGCTCCTGAGAGAATGAAGTGAACCTGTGTCCACATTCCTGAAAAGCTTCTTTCCCTGTAAGAGAAATTCAGTTTATGAAATGTTAAGACAAAAGCTTGCCAATATGAAAGACCCTCGTGTCAAATGAAATAAATTCTTGTTTGCAATGAAGAAAAGCCTTTCTTTAATGTGTTAGATATTTTCTGCTCGGCAAGTGAATTTAGAGCTGCTCTTTCCTTACTGCTTAATTTAGCGTTTCTATGAACAGTGGCACTGTAACAGTGCTACTAAGACAGTGAAGAGCATGCGTGTCCACATATAATGAAAAGCTTTTTTCTCTGTAAGGAAAACTCAATTTATGCAAAGTTAAGACAAAAGATTGCTAATATGAAAGCAGTTCTTTTCAAATGAAATGAAGTTTTATGTCCAATGCAGAAAGGCGTTTCTTTAATGTGTTAGTTATTGTATATTATGCAAGCAAACTTAGAGCTGCTATGCAAACACAGCTTAGTTTAGCGTTTCTATAAACAATGACATTGTGTGATTGCTCCTGAGAGAAAGACGAGAACGCGGGTCCACGGATTCTGAAAAGCTTCTTTCCCTGGAAGAGAAATTCATTTTATGCAGAGTTAAGGCAAAAGATTGCCAATATGAAAGCAGTTCTTTTCGAATGAAATGAAGTGTTGTTTCCAATGCAGAAAGGCGTTTCTTTAATGTTTTAGTTATCGTATATTACACAAGCAAACTTAGAGCTGCTATGCAAAGACAGCTTAGTTTAGTGTTTTTATGAACAGCGACTCTGTGTCAGTGCTCCTGAGAGAATGAAGAGAACCTGTGTCCACATATGCTGAAAAGCTTCTTTCCCTGTAAGAGAAATTCATTTTTTGCATTGTTAAGACAACAGCTTGCCAATATGAAAGATGTTCCTTTTAAATGAAATAAAGTCTTGTTTGTACTGCAGAAAGGCGTGTCTTTAATGTTTTAGATATTGTATACTACGCAGGCAAACTTAGAGCTGCTAGGCAAAGACAGCTTAGTTTAGCGTTTCTATGAACAGTGTCACTGTGTCAGTTCTCCTGAGAGGACGCATAGAACGCTGGTTCATATATATGCCAAAAAGCTTCTTTCCCTGTAAGAGAAATTCAGTTTATGAAATGTTAAGACAAAAGCTTGCCAATATGAAAGACCGTCGTTTCAAATGAAATAAATTCTTGTTTGCAATGCAGAAAAGCCTTTCTTTAATGTGTTAGATATTTTCTGCTCGGCAAGTGAATTTAGAGCTGCTCTTTCCCTACTGCTTAATTTAGCGTTTCTATGAATAGTGGCTCTGTAACAGTGCTAGTAAGACAATGAAGACCATGCGTGTCCACATATAATGAAAAGCTTTTTTCTCTGTAAGAAAAACTCAATTTATGCAAAGTTAAGACAAAAGATTGCCAATATGAAAGCAGTTCTTTTCAAATGAAATGAAGTTTTATTTCCAATGCAGAAAGGCGTTTCTTTAATGTGTTAGTTATTGTATATTATGCAAGCAAACTTAGAGCTGCTATGCAAAGACAGCTTAGTTTGGCATTTCTATGAACAGCGACTCTGTGTTAGTGCTCCTGAGAGAATGAAGTGAACCTGTGTCCACATTCCTGAAATGCTTCTTTCCCTGTAAGAGAAATTCAGTTTATGAAATGTTCAGACAAAAGCTTGCCAATATGAAAGCAGTTCTTTTCAAATGAAATGAAGTTTTATTTCCAATGCAGAAAGGCGTTTCCTTAATGTGTTAGTTATTGTATATTATGCAAGCAAACTTAGAGCTGCTATGCAAACACAGCTTAGTTTAGCGTTTCTATAAACAATGACATTGTGTGATTGCTCCTGAGAGAAAGAAGAGAACGCGGGTCCACGGATTCTGAAAAGCTTCTTTCCCTGGAAGAGAAATTCATTTTATGCAGAGTTAAGGTAAAAGATTGCCAATATGAAAGCAGTTCTTTTCGAATGAAATGAAGTTTTGTTTCCAATCCAGAAAGGCGTTTCTTTAATGTTTTAGTTATCGTATATTACACAAGCAAACTTAGAGCTGCTATGCAAAGACAGCTTAGTTTAGTGTTTTTATGAACAGCGACTCTGTGTCAGTGCTCCTGAGAGAATGAAGAGAACCTGTGTCCACATATGCTGAAAAGCTTCTTTCCCTGTAAGAGAAATTCATTTCTTGCATTGTTAAGACAACAGCTTGCCAATATGAAAGATGTTCCTTTTAAATGAAATAAAGTCTTGTTTGTACTGCAGAAAGGCTTGTCTTTAATGTTTTAGATATTGTATACTACGCAGGCAAACTTAGAGCTGCTAGGCAAAGACAGCTTAGTTTAGCGTTTCTATGAACAGTGTCACTGTGTCAGTTCTCCTGAGAGGACGCATAGAACGCTGGTTCATATATATATGCCAAAAAGCTTCTTTCCCTGTAAGAGAAATTCAGATTAAGCAATGTGGCAGAAAGACAAGACAAAAGCTTGCCAATATGAAACATGCGCGTTTTACATAAAATAAATTCTTGTTTGTAATGCAGAAAAGCTTGTCTTTAATGTGTTAGATGTTTTCTGCTCCGCAAGTGAATTTAGAACTGCTATGCCCAGATAGATTAGTTTAGCGAGTCTATGAACAGTGACACTGTGTCAGTGATCCTGAGAGGATGAAGAGAACGTGTGTCCACATATGCCGAAAAGCTTCTTTCCCTGTAAGAGAAATTCAGTTTATGAAATGTTAAGACAAAAGCTTGCCAATATGAAAGACCGTCGTTTCAAATGAAATAAATTCTTGTTTGCAATGCAGAAAAGCCTTTCTTTAATGTGTTAGATATTTTCTGCTCGGCAAGTGAATTTAGAGCTGCTCTTTCCCTACTGCTTAATTTAGCGTTTCTATGAATAGTGGCTCTGTAACAGTGCTAGTAAGACAATGAAGAGCATGCGTGTCCACATATAATGAAAAGCTTTTTTCTCTGTAAGAAAAACTCAATTTATGCAAAGTTAAGACAAAAGATTGCCAATATGAAAGCAGTTCTTTTCAAATGAAATGAAGTTTTATTTCCAATGCAGAAAGGCGTTTCTTTAATGTGTTAGTTATTGTATATTATGCAAGCAAACTTAGAGCTGCTATGCAAAGACAGCTTAGTTTGGCATTTCTATGAACAGCGACTCTGTGTTAGTGCTCCTGAGAGAATGAAGTGAACCTGTGTCCACATTCCTGAAAAGCTTCTTTCCCTGTAAGAGAAATTCAGTTTATGAAATGTTAAGACAAAAGCTTGCCAATATGAAAGACCCTCGTGTCAAATGAAATAAATTCTTGTTTGCAATGAAGAAAAGCCTTTCTTTAATGTGTTAGATATTTTCTGCTCGGCAAGTGAATTTAGAGCTGCTCTTTCCTTACTGCTTAATTTAGCGTTTCTATGAACAGTGGCACTGTAACAGTGCTACTAAGACAGTGAAGAGCATGCGTGTCCACATATAATGAAAAGCTTTTTTCTCTGTAAGGAAAACTCAATTTATGCAAAGTTAAGACAAAAGATTGCTAATATGAAAGCAGTTCTTTTCAAATGAAATGAAGTTTTATGTCCAATGCAGAAAGGCGTTTCTTTAATGTGTTAGTTATTGTATATTATGCAAGCAAACTTAGAGCTGCTATGCAAACACAGCTTAGTTTAGCGTTTCTATAAACAATGACATTGTGTGATTGCTCCTGAGAGAAAGACGAGAACGCGGGTCCACGGATTCTGAAAAGCTTCTTTCCCTGGAAGAGAAATTCATTTTATGCAGAGTTAAGGCAAAAGATTGCCAATATGAAAGCAGTTCTTTTCGAATGAAATGAAGTGTTGTTTCCAATGCAGAAAGGCGTTTCTTTAATGTTTTAGTTATCGTATATTACACAAGCAAACTTAGAGCTGCTATGCAAAGACAGCTTAGTTTAGTGTTTTTATGAACAGCGACTCTGTGTCAGTGCTCCTGAGAGAATGAAGAGAACCTGTGTCCACATATGCTGAAAAGCTTCTTTCCCTGTAAGAGAAATTCATTTTTTGCATTGTTAAGACAACAGCTTGCCAATATGAAAGATGTTCCTTTTAAATGAAATAAAGTCTTGTTTGTACTGCAGAAAGGCGTGTCTTTAATGTTTTAGATATTGTATACTACGCAGGCAAACTTAGAGCTGCTAGGCAAAGACAGCTTAGTTTAGCGTTTCTATGAACAGTGTCACTGTGTCAGTTCTCCTGAGAGGACGCATAGAACGCTGGTTCATATATATGCCAAAAAGCTTCTTTCCCTGTAAGAGAAATTCAGTTTATGAAATGTTAAGACAAAAGCTTGCCAATATGAAAGACCGTCGTTTCAAATGAAATAAATTCTTGTTTGCAATGCAGAAAAGCCTTTCTTTAATGTGTTAGATATTTTCTGCTCGGCAAGTGAATTTAGAGCTGCTCTTTCCCTACTGCTTAATTTAGCGTTTCTATGAATAGTGGCTCTGTAACAGTGCTAGTAAGACAATGAAGACCATGCGTGTCCACATATAATGAAAAGCTTTTTTCTCTGTAAGAAAAACTCAATTTATGCAAAGTTAAGACAAAAGATTGCCAATATGAAAGCAGTTCTTTTCAAATGAAATGAAGTTTTATTTCCAATGCAGAAAGGCGTTTCTTTAATGTGTTAGTTATTGTATATTATGCAAGCAAACTTAGAGCTGCTATGCAAAGACAGCTTAGTTTGGCATTTCTATGAACAGCGACTCTGTGTTAGTGCTCCTGAGAGAATGAAGTGAACCTGTGTCCACATTCCTGAAATGCTTCTTTCCCTGTAAGAGAAATTCAGTTTATGAAATGTTCAGACAAAAGCTTGCCAATATGAAAGCAGTTCTTTTCAAATGAAATGAAGTTTTATTTCCAATGCAGAAAGGCGTTTCCTTAATGTGTTAGTTATTGTATATTATGCAAGCAAACTTAGAGCTGCTATGCAAACACAGCTTAGTTTAGCGTTTCTATAAACAATGACATTGTGTGATTGCTCCTGAGAGAAAGAAGAGAACGCGGGTCCACGGATTCTGAAAAGCTTCTTTCCCTGGAAGAGAAATTCATTTTATGCAGAGTTAAGGTAAAAGATTGCCAATATGAAAGCAGTTCTTTTCGAATGAAATGAAGTTTTGTTTCCAATCCAGAAAGGCGTTTCTTTAATGTTTTAGTTATCGTATATTACACAAGCAAACTTAGAGCTGCTATGCAAAGACAGCTTAGTTTAGTGTTTTTATGAACAGCGACTCTGTGTCAGTGCTCCTGAGAGAATGAAGAGAACCTGTGTCCACATATGCTGAAAAGCTTCTTTCCCTGTAAGAGAAATTCATTTCTTGCATTGTTAAGACAACAGCTTGCCAATATGAAAGATGTTCCTTTTAAATGAAATAAAGTCTTGTTTGTACTGCAGAAAGGCTTGTCTTTAATGTTTTAGATATTGTATACTACGCAGGCAAACTTAGAGCTGCTAGGCAAAGACAGCTTAGTTTAGCGTTTCTATGAACAGTGTCACTGTGTCAGTTCTCCTGAGAGGACGCATAGAACGCTGGTTCATATATATATGCCAAAAAGCTTCTTTCCCTGTAAGAGAAATTCAGATTAAGCAATGTGGCAGAAAGACAAGACAAAAGCTTGCCAATATGAAACATGCGCGTTTTACATAAAATAAATTCTTGTTTGTAATGCAGAAAAGCTTGTCTTTAATGTGTTAGATGTTTTCTGCTCCGCAAGTGAATTTAGAACTGCTATGCCCAGATAGATTAGTTTAGCGAGTCTATGAACAGTGACACTGTGTCAGTGATCCTGAGAGGATGAAGAGAACGTGTGTCCACATATGCCGAAAAGCTTCTTTCCCTGTAAGAGAAATTCAGTTTATGAAATGTTAAGACAAAAGCTTGCCAATATGAAAGACCGTCGTTTCAAATGAAATAAATTCTTGTTTGCAATGCAGAAAAGCCTTTCTTTAATGTGTTAGATATTTTCTGCTCGGCAAGTGAATTTAGAGCTGCTCTTTCCCTACTGCTTAATTTAGCGTTTCTATGAATAGTGGCTCTGTAACAGTGCTAGTAAGACAATGAAGACCATGCGTGTCCACATATAATGAAAAGCTTTTTTCTCTGTAAGAAAAACTCAATTTATGCAAAGTTAAGACAAAAGATTGCCAATATGAAAGCAGTTCTTTTCAAATGAAATGAAGTTTTATTTCCAATGCAGAAAGGCGTTTCTTTAATGTGTTAGTTATTGTATATTATGCAAGCAAACTTAGAGCTGCTATGCAAAGACAGCTTAGTTTGGCATTTCTATGAACAGCGACTCTGTGTTAGTGCTCCTGAGAGAATGAAGTGAACCTGTGTCCACATTCCTGAAATGCTTCTTTCCCTGTAAGAGAAATTCAGTTTATGAAATGTTAAGACAAAAGCTTGCCAATATGAAAGACCCTCGTGTCAAATGAAATAAATTCTTGTTTGCAATGAAGAAAAGCCTTTCTTTAATGTGTTAGATATTTTCTGCTCGGCAAGTGAATTTAGAGCTGCTCTTTCCTTACTGCTTAATTTAGCGTTTCTATGAACAGTGGCACTGTAACAGTGCTACTAAGACAATGAAGAGCATGCGTGTCCACATATAATGAAAAGCTTTTTTCTCTGTAAGAAAAACTCAATTTATGCAAAGTTAAGACAAATGATTGCTAATATGAAAGCAGTTCTTTTCAAATGAAATGAAGTTTTATTTCCAATGCAGAAAGGCGTTTCTTTAATGTGTTAGATATTGTATATTATGCAAGCAAACTTAGAGCTGCTATGCAAACACAGCTTAGTTTAGCGTTTCTATAAACAATGACATTGTGTGATTGCTCCTGAGAGAAAGAAGAGAACGCGGGTCCACGGATTCTGAAAAGCTTCTTTCCCTGGAAGAGAAATTCATTTTATGCAGAGTTAAGGCAAAAGATTGCCAATATGAAAGCATTTCTTTTCGAATGAAATGAAGTTTTGTTTCCAATGCAGAAAGGCGTTTCTTTAATGTTTTAGTTATCGTATATTACACAAGCAAACTTAGAGCTGGTATGCAAAGACAGCTTAGTTTAGTGTTTTTATGAACAGCGACTCTGTGTCAGTACTCCTGAGAGAATGAAGAGAACCTGTGTCCACATATGCTGAAAAGCTTCTTTCCCTGTAAGAGAAATTCATTTTTTGCATTGTTAAGAAAACAGCTTGCCAATATGAAAGATGTTCCTTTTAAATGAAATAAAGTCTTGTTTGTACTGCAGAAAGGCGTGTCTTTAATGTTTTAGATATTGTATACTACGCAGGCAAACTTAGAGCTGGTAGGCAAAGACAGCTTAGTTTAGCGTTTCTATGAACAGTGTCACTGTGTCAGTTCTCCTGAGAGGACGCATAGAACGCTGGTTCATATATATGCCAAAAAGCTTCTTTCCCTGTAAGAGAAATTCAGATTAAGCAATGTGGCAGAAAGACAAGACAAAAGCTTGCCAATATGAAACATGCGCGTTTTACATAAAATAAATTCTTGTTTGTAATGCAGAAAAGCTTGTCTTTAATGTGTTAGATGTTTTCTGCTCCGCAAGTGAATTTAGAACTGCTATGCCCAGATAGATTAGTTTAGCGAGTCTATGAACAAGTGACACTGTGTCAGTGATCCTGAGAGGATGAAGAGAACGTGTGTCCACATATGCCGAAAAACTTCTTTCCCTGTAAGAGAAATTCAGTTTATGAAATGTTAAGACAAAAGCTTGCCAATATGAAAGACCGTCGTTTCAAATGAAATAAATTCTTGTTTGCAATGCAGAAAAGCCTTTCTTTAATGTGTTAGATATTTTCTGCTCGGCAAGTGAATTTAGAGCTGCTCTTTCCCTACTGCTTAATTTAGCGTTTCTATGAATAGTGGCTCTGTAACAGTGCTAGTAAGACAATGAAGAGCATGCGTGTCCACATATAATGAAAAGCTTTTTTCTCTGTAAGAAAAACTCAATTTATGCAAAGTTAAGACAAAAGATTGCCAATATGAAAGCAGTTCTTTTCAAATGAAATGAAGTTTTATTTCCAATGCAGAAAGGCGTTTCTTTAATGTGTTAGTTATTGTATATTATGCAAGCAAACTTAGAGCTGCTATGCAAAGACAGCTTAGTTTGGCATTTCTATGAACAGCGACTCTGTGTTAGTGCTCCTGAGAGAATGAAGTGAACCTGTGTCCACATTCCTGAAAAGCTTCTTTCCCTGTAAGAGAAATTCAGTTTATGAAATGTTAAGACAAAAGCTTGCCAATATGAAAGACCCTCGTGTCAAATGAAATAAATTCTTGTTTGCAATGAAGAAAAGCCTTTCTTTAATGTGTTAGATATTTTCTGCTCGGCAAGTGAATTTAGAGCTGCTCTTTCCTTACTGCTTAATTTAGCGTTTCTATGAACAGTGGCACTGTAACAGTGCTACTAAGACAGTGAAGAGCATGCGTGTCCACATATAATGAAAAGCTTTTTTCTCTGTAAGGAAAACTCAATTTATGCAAAGTTAAGACAAAAGATTGCTAATATGAAAGCAGTTCTTTTCAAATGAAATGAAGTTTTATTTCCAATGCAGAAAGGCGTTTCTTTAATGTGTTAGATATTGTATATTATGCAAGCAAACTTAGAGCTGCTATGCAAACACAGCTTAGTTTAGCGTTTCTATAAACAATGACATTGTGTGATTGCTCCTGAGAGAAAGAAGAGAACGCGGGTCCACGGATTCTGAAAAGCTTCTTTCCCTGGAAGAGAAATTCATTTTATGCAGAGTTAAGGCAAAAGATTGCCAATATGAAAGCAGTTCTTTTCGAATGAAATGAAGTTTTGTTTCCAATGCAGAAAGGCGTTTCTTTAATGTTTTAGTTATCGTATATTACACAAGCAAACTTAGAGCTGGTATGCAAAGACAGCTTAGTTTAGTGTTTTTATGAACAGCGACTCTGTGTCAGTACTCCTGAGAGAATGAAGAGAACCTGTGTCCACATATGCTGAAAAGCTTCTTTCCCTGTAAGAGAAATTCATTTTTTGCATTGTTAAGAAAACAGCTTGCCAATATGAAAGATGTTCCTTTTAAATGAAATAAAGTCTTGTTTGTACTGCAGAAAGGCGTGTCTTTAATGTTTTAGATATTGTATACTACGCAGGCAAACTTAGAGCTGCTAGGCAAAGACAGCTTAGTTTAGCGTTTCTATGAACAGTGTCACTGTGTCAGTTCTCCTGAGAGGACGCATAGAACGCTGGTTCATATATATGCCAAAAAGCTTCTTTCCCTGTAAGAGAAATTCAGATTAAGCAATGTGGCAGAAAGACAAGACAAAAGCTTGCCAATATGAAACATGCGCGTTTTACATAAAATAAATTCTTGTTTGTAATGCAGAAAAGCTTGTCTTTAATGTGTTAGATGTTTTCTGCTCCGCAAGTGAATTTAGAACTGCTATGCCCAGATAGATTAGTTTAGCGAGTCTATGAACAAGTGACACTGTGTCAGTGATCCTGAGAGGATGAAGAGAACGTGTGTCCACATATGCCGAAAAACTTCTTTCCCTGTAAGAGAAATTCAGTTTATGAAATGTTAAGACAAAAGCTTGCCAATATGAAAGACCGTCGTTTCAAATGAAATAAATTCTTGTTTGCAATGCAGAAAAGCCTTTCTTTAATGTGTTAGATATTTTCTGCTCGGCAAGTGAATTTAGAGCTGCTCTTTCCCTACTGCTTAATTTAGCGTTTCTATGAATAGTGGCTCTGTAACAGTGCTAGTAAGACAATGAAGAGCATGCGTGTCCACATATAATGAAAAGCCTTTTTCTCTGTAAGAAAAACTCAATTTATGCAAAGTTAAGACAAAAGATTGCCAATATGAAAGCAGTTCTTTTCAAATGAAATGAAGTTTTATTTCCAATGCAGAAAGGCGTTTCTTTAATGTGTTAGTTATTGTATATTATGCAAGCAAACTTAGAGCTGCTATGCAAAGACAGCTTAGTTTGGCATTTCTATGAACAGCGACTCTGTGTTAGTGCTCCTGAGAGAATGAAGTGAACCTGTGTCCACATTCCTGAAATGCTTCTTTCCCTGTAAGAGAAATTCAGTTTATGAAATGTTAAGACAAAAGCTTGCCAATATGAAAGACCCTCGTGTCAAATGAAATAAATTCTTGTTTGCAATGAAGAAAAGCCTTTCTTTAATGTGTTAGATATTTTCTGCTCGGCAAGTGAATTTAGAGCTGCTCTTTCCTTACTGCTTAATTTAGCGTTTCTATGAACAGTGGCACTGTAACAGTGCTACTAAGACAATGAAGAGCATGCGTGTCCACATATAATGAAAAGCTTTTTTCTCTGTAAGAAAAACTCAATTTATGCAAAGTTAAGACAAATGATTGCTAATATGAAAGCAGTTCTTTTCAAATGAAATGAAGTTTTATTTCCAATGCAGAAAGGCGTTTCTTTAATGTGTTAGATATTGTATATTATGCAAGCAAACTTAGAGCTGCTATGCAAACACAGCTTAGTTTAGCGTTTCTATAAACAATGACATTGTGTGATTGCTCCTGAGAGAAAGAAGAGAACGCGGGTCCACGGATTCTGAAAAGCTTCTTTCCCTGGAAGAGAAATTCATTTTATGCAGAGTTAAGGCAAAAGATTGCCAATATGAAAGCAGTTCTTTTCGAATGAAATGAAGTTTTGTTTCCAATGCAGAAAGGCGTTTCTTTAATGTTTTAGTTATCGTATATTACACAAGCAAACTTAGAGCTGGTATGCAAAGACAGCTTAGTTTAGTGTTTTTATGAACAGCGACTCTGTGTCAGTACTCCTGAGAGAATGAAGAGAACCTGTGTCCACATATGCTGAAAAGCTTCTTTCCCTGTAAGAGAAATTCATTTTTTGCATTGTTAAGAAAACAGCTTGCCAATATGAAAGATGTTCCTTTTAAATGAAATAAAGTCTTGTTTGTACTGCAGAAAGGCGTGTCTTTAATGTTTTAGATATTGTATACTACGCAGGCAAACTTAGAGCTGCTAGGCAAAGACAGCTTAGTTTAGCGTTTCTATGAACAGTGTCACTGTGTCAGTTCTCCTGAGAGGACGCATAGAACGCTGGTTCATATATATGCCAAAAAGCTTCTTTCCCTGTAAGAGAAATTCAGATTAAGCAATGTGGCAGAAAGACAAGACAAAAGCTTGCCAATATGAAACATGCGCGTTTTACATAAAATAAATTCTTGTTTGTAATGCAGAAAAGCTTGTCTTTAATGTGTTAGATGTTTTCTGCTCCGCAAGTGAATTTAGAACTGCTATGCCCAGATAGATTAGTTTAGCGAGTCTATGAACAAGTGACACTGTGTCAGTGATCCTGAGAGGATGAAGAGAACGTGTGTCCACATATGCCGAAAAACTTCTTTCCCTGTAAGAGAAATTCAGTTTATGAAATGTTAAGACAAAAGCTTGCCAATATGAAAGACCGTCGTTTCAAATGAAATAAATTCTTGTTTGCAATGCAGAAAAGCCTTTCTTTAATGTGTTAGATATTTTCTGCTCGGCAAGTGAATTTAGAGCTGCTCTTTCCCTACTGCTTAATTTAGCGTTTCTATGAATAGTGGCTCTGTAACAGTGCTAGTAAGACAATGAAGAGCATGCGTGTCCACATATAATGAAAAGCTTTTTTCTCTGTAAGAAAAACTCAATTTATGCAAAGTTAAGACAAAAGATTGCCAATATGAAAGCAGTTCTTTTCAAATGAAATGAAGTTTTATTTCCAATGCAGAAAGGCGTTTCTTTAATGTGTTAGTTATTGTATATTATGCAAGCAAACTTAGAGCTGCTATGCAAAGACAGCTTAGTTTGGCATTTCTATGAACAGCGACTCTGTGTTAGTGCTCCTGAGAGAATGAAGTGAACCTGTGTCCACATTCCTGAAAAGCTTCTTTCCCTGTAAGAGAAATTCAGTTTATGAAATGTTAAGACAAAAGCTTGCCAATATGAAAGACCCTCGTGTCAAATGAAATAAATTCTTGTTTGCAATGAAGAAAAGCCTTTCTTTAATGTGTTAGATATTTTCTGCTCGGCAAGTGAATTTAGAGCTGCTCTTTCCTTACTGCTTAATTTAGCGTTTCTATGAACAGTGGCACTGTAACAGTGCTACTAAGACAGTGAAGAGCATGCGTGTCCACATATAATGAAAAGCTTTTTTCTCTGTAAGGAAAACTCAATTTATGCAAAGTTAAGACAAAAGATTGCTAATATGAAAGCAGTTCTTTTCAAATGAAATGAAGTTTTATGTCCAATGCAGAAAGGCGTTTCTTTAATGTGTTAGTTATTGTATATTATGCAAGCAAACTTAGAGCTGCTATGCAAACACAGCTTAGTTTAGCGTTTCTATAAACAATGACATTGTGTGATTGCTCCTGAGAGAAAGACGAGAACGCGGGTCCACGGATTCTGAAAAGCTTCTTTCCCTGGAAGAGAAATTCATTTTATGCAGAGTTAAGGCAAAAGATTGCCAATATGAAAGCAGTTCTTTTCGAATGAAATGAAG
Source organism: Spinibarbus caldwelli (assembly GCA_039654775.1). Classification (NCBI taxonomy): domain Eukaryota; kingdom Metazoa; phylum Chordata; class Actinopteri; order Cypriniformes; family Cyprinidae; genus Spinibarbus; species Spinibarbus caldwelli. Next base: position 20,386,871 of record CM077256.1, read on the forward strand.
TGTTGTTTCCAATGCAGAAAGGCGTTTCTTTAATGTTTTAGTTATCGTATATTACACAAGCAAACTTAGAGCTGCTATGCAAAGACAGCTTAGTTTAGTGTTTTTATGAACAGCGACTCTGTGTCAGTGCTCCTGAGAGAATGAAGAGAACCTGTGTCCACATATGCTGAAAAGCTTCTTTCCCTGTAAGAGAAATTCATTTTTTGCATTGTTAAGACAACAGCTTGCCAATATGAAAGATGTTCCTTTTAAATGAAATAAAGTCTTGTTTGTACTGCAGAAAGGCGTGTCTTTAATGTTTTAGATATTGTATACTACGCAGGCAAACTTAGAGCTGCTAGGCAAAGACAGCTTAGTTTAGCGTTTCTATGAACAGTGTCACTGTGTCAGTTCTCCTGAGAGGACGCATAGAACGCTGGTTCATATATATGCCAAAAAGCTTCTTTCCCTGTAAGAGAAATTCAGTTTATGAAATGTTAAGACAAAAGCTTGCCAATATGAAAGACCGTCGTTTCAAATGAAATAAATTCTTGTTTGCAATGCAGAAAAGCCTTTCTTTAATGTGTTAGATATTTTCTGCTCGGCAAGTGAATTTAGAGCTGCTCTTTCCCTACTGCTTAATTTAGCGTTTCTATGAATAGTGGCTCTGTAACAGTGCTAGTAAGACAATGAAGACCATGCGTGTCCACATATAATGAAAAGCTTTTTTCTCTGTAAGAAAAACTCAATTTATGCAAAGTTAAGACAAAAGATTGCCAATATGAAAGCAGTTCTTTTCAAATGAAATGAAGTTTTATTTCCAATGCAGAAAGGCGTTTCTTTAATGTGTTAGTTATTGTATATTATGCAAGCAAACTTAGAGCTGCTATGCAAAGACAGCTTAGTTTGGCATTTCTATGAACAGCGACTCTGTGTTAGTGCTCCTGAGAGAATGAAGTGAACCTGTGTCCACATTCCTGAAATGCTTCTTTCCCTGTAAGAGAAATTCAGTTTATGAAATGTTCAGACAAAAGCTTGCCAATATGAAAGCAGTTCTTTTCAAATGAAATGAAGTTTTATTTCCAATGCAGAAAGGCGTTTCCTTAATGTGTTAGTTATTGTATATTATGCAAGCAAACTTAGAGCTGCTATGCAAACACAGCTTAGTTTAGCGTTTCTATAAACAATGACATTGTGTGATTGCTCCTGAGAGAAAGAAGAGAACGCGGGTCCACGGATTCTGAAAAGCTTCTTTCCCTGGAAGAGAAATTCATTTTATGCAGAGTTAAGGTAAAAGATTGCCAATATGAAAGCAGTTCTTTTCGAATGAAATGAAGTTTTGTTTCCAATCCAGAAAGGCGTTTCTTTAATGTTTTAGTTATCGTATATTACACAAGCAAACTTAGAGCTGCTATGCAAAGACAGCTTAGTTTAGTGTTTTTATGAACAGCGACTCTGTGTCAGTGCTCCTGAGAGAATGAAGAGAACCTGTGTCCACATATGCTGAAAAGCTTCTTTCCCTGTAAGAGAAATTCATTTCTTGCATTGTTAAGACAACAGCTTGCCAATATGAAAGATGTTCCTTTTAAATGAAATAAAGTCTTGTTTGTACTGCAGAAAGGCTTGTCTTTAATGTTTTAGATATTGTATACTACGCAGGCAAACTTAGAGCTGCTAGGCAAAGACAGCTTAGTTTAGCGTTTCTATGAACAGTGTCACTGTGTCAGTTCTCCTGAGAGGACGCATAGAACGCTGGTTCATATATATATGCCAAAAAGCTTCTTTCCCTGTAAGAGAAATTCAGATTAAGCAATGTGGCAGAAAGACAAGACAAAAGCTTGCCAATATGAAACATGCGCGTTTTACATAAAATAAATTCTTGTTTGTAATGCAGAAAAGCTTGTCTTTAATGTGTTAGATGTTTTCTGCTCCGCAAGTGAATTTAGAACTGCTATGCCCAGATAGATTAGTTTAGCGAGTCTATGAACAGTGACACTGTGTCAGTGATCCTGAGAGGATGAAGAGAACGTGTGTCCACATATGCCGAAAAGCTTCTTTCCCTGTAAGAGAAATTCAGTTTATGAAATGTTAAGACAAAAGCTTGCCAATATGAAAGACCGTCGTTTCAAATGAAATAAATTCTTGTTTGCAATGCAGAAAAGCCTTTCTTTAATGTGTTAGATATTTTCTGCTCGGCAAGTGAATTTAGAGCTGCTCTTTCCCTACTGCTTAATTTAGCGTTTCTATGAATAGTGGCTCTGTAACAGTGCTAGTAAGACAATGAAGAGCATGCGTGTCCACATATAATGAAAAGCTTTTTTCTCTGTAAGAAAAACTCAATTTATGCAAAGTTAAGACAAAAGATTGCCAATATGAAAGCAGTTCTTTTCAAATGAAATGAAGTTTTATTTCCAATGCAGAAAGGCGTTTCTTTAATGTGTTAGTTATTGTATATTATGCAAGCAAACTTAGAGCTGCTATGCAAAGACAGCTTAGTTTGGCATTTCTATGAACAGCGACTCTGTGTTAGTGCTCCTGAGAGAATGAAGTGAACCTGTGTCCACATTCCTGAAATGCTTCTTTCCCTGTAAGAGAAATTCAGTTTATGAAATGTTAAGACAAAAGCTTGCCAATATGAAAGACCCTCGTGTCAAATGAAATAAATTCTTGTTTGCAATGAAGAAAAGCCTTTCTTTAATGTGTTAGATATTTTCTGCTCGGCAAGTGAATTTAGAGCTGCTCTTTCCTTACTGCTTAATTTAGCGTTTCTATGAACAGTGGCACTGTAACAGTGCTACTAAGACAATGAAGAGCATGCGTGTCCACATATAATGAAAAGCTTTTTTCTCTGTAAGAAAAACTCAATTTATGCAAAGTTAAGACAAATGATTGCTAATATGAAAGCAGTTCTTTTCAAATGAAATGAAGTTTTATTTCCAATGCAGAAAGGCGTTTCTTTAATGTGTTAGATATTGTATATTATGCAAGCAAACTTAGAGCTGCTATGCAAACACAGCTTAGTTTAGCGTTTCTATAAACAATGACATTGTGTGATTGCTCCTGAGAGAAAGAAGAGAACGCGGGTCCACGGATTCTGAAAAGCTTCTTTCCCTGGAAGAGAAATTCATTTTATGCAGAGTTAAGGCAAAAGATTGCCAATATGAAAGCAGTTCTTTTCGAATGAAATGAAGTTTTGTTTCCAATGCAGAAAGGCGTTTCTTTAATGTTTTAGTTATCGTATATTACACAAGCAAACTTAGAGCTGGTATGCAAAGACAGCTTAGTTTAGTGTTTTTATGAACAGCGACTCTGTGTCAGTACTCCTGAGAGAATGAAGAGAACCTGTGTCCACATATGCTGAAAAGCTTCTTTCCCTGTAAGAGAAATTCATTTTTTGCATTGTTAAGAAAACAGCTTGCCAATATGAAAGATGTTCCTTTTAAATGAAATAAAGTCTTGTTTGTACTGCAGAAAGGCGTGTCTTTAATGTTTTAGATATTGTATACTACGCAGGCAAACTTAGAGCTGCTAGGCAAAGACAGCTTAGTTTAGCGTTTCTATGAACAGTGTCACTGTGTCAGTTCTCCTGAGAGGACGCATAGAACGCTGGTTCATATATATGCCAAAAAGCTTCTTTCCCTGTAAGAGAAATTCAGATTAAGCAATGTGGCAGAAAGACAAGACAAAAGCTTGCCAATATGAAACATGCGCGTTTTACATAAAATAAATTCTTGTTTGTAATGCAGAAAAGCTTGTCTTTAATGTGTTAGATGTTTTCTGCTCCGCAAGTGAATTTAGAACTGCTATGCCCAGATAGATTAGTTTAGCGAGTCTATGAACAAGTGACACTGTGTCAGTGATCCTGAGAGGATGAAGAGAACGTGTGTCCACATATGCCGAAAAACTTCTTTCCCTGTAAGAGAAATTCAGTTTATGAAATGTTAAGACAAAAGCTTGCCAATATGAAAGACCGTCGTTTCAAATGAAATAAATTCTTGTTTGCAATGCAGAAAAGCCTTTCTTTAATGTGTTAGATATTTTCTGCTCGGCAAGTGAATTTAGAGCTGCTCTTTCCCTACTGCTTAATTTAGCGTTTCTATGAATAGTGGCTCTGTAACAGTGCTAGTAAGACAATGAAGAGCATGCGTGTCCACATATAATGAAAAGCTTTTTTCTCTGTAAGAAAAACTCAATTTATGCAAAGTTAAGACAAAAGATTGCCAATATGAAAGCAGTTCTTTTCAAATGAAATGAAGTTTTATTTCCAATGCAGAAAGGCGTTTCTTTAATGTGTTAGTTATTGTATATTATGCAAGCAAACTTAGAGCTGCTATGCAAAGACAGCTTAGTTTGGCATTTCTATGAACAGCGACTCTGTGTTAGTGCTCCTGAGAGAATGAAGTGAACCTGTGTCCACATTCCTGAAAAGCTTCTTTCCCTGTAAGAGAAATTCAGTTTATGAAATGTTAAGACAAAAGCTTGCCAATATGAAAGACCCTCGTGTCAAATGAAATAAATTCTTGTTTGCAATGAAGAAAAGCCTTTCTTTAATGTGTTAGATATTTTCTGCTCGGCAAGTGAATTTAGAGCTGCTCTTTCCTTACTGCTTAATTTAGCGTTTCTATGAACAGTGGCACTGTAACAGTGCTACTAAGACAATGAAGAGCATGCGTGTCCACATATAATGAAAAGCTTTTTTCTCTGTAAGAAAAACTCAATTTATGCAAAGTTAAGACAAATGATTGCTAATATGAAAGCAGTTCTTTTCAAATGAAATGAAGTTTTATTTCCAATGCAGAAAGGCGTTTCTTTAATGTGTTAGATATTGTATATTATGCAAGCAAACTTAGAGCTGCTATGCAAACACAGCTTAGTTTAGCGTTTCTATAAACAATGACATTGTGTGATTGCTCCTGAGAGAAAGAAGAGAACGCGGGTCCACGGATTCTGAAAAGCTTCTTTCCCTGGAAGAGAAATTCATTTTATGCAGAGTTAAGGCAAAAGATTGCCAATATGAAAGCAGTTCTTTTCGAATGAAATGAAGTTTTGTTTCCAATGCAGAAAGGCGTTTCTTTAATGTTTTAGTTATCGTATATTACACAAGCAAACTTAGAGCTGCTATGCAAAGACAGCTTAGTTTAGTGTTTTTATGAACAGCGACTCTGTGTCAGTACTCCTGAGAGACTGAAGAGAACCTGTGTCCACATGTGCTGAAAAGCTTCTTTCCCTGTAAGAGAAATTCATTTTTTGCATTGTTAAGACAACAGCTTGCCAATATGAAAGATGTTCCTTTTAAATGAAATAAAGTCTTGTTTGTACTGCAGAAAGGCGTGTCTTTAATGTTTTAGATATTGTATACTACGCAGGCAAACTTAGAGCTGCTAGGCAAAGACAGCTTAGTTTAGCGTTTCTATGAACAGTGTCACTGTGTCAGTTCTCCTGAGAGGACGCATAGAACGCTGGTTCATATATATGCCAAAAAGCTTCTTTCCCTGTAAGAGAAATTCAGTTTATGAAATGTTAAGACAAAAGCTTGCCAATATGAAAGACCGTCGTTTCAAATGAAATAAATTCTTGTTTGCAATGCAGAAAAGCCTTTCTTTAATGTGTTAGATATTTTCTGCTCCGCAAGTGAATTTAGAGCTGCTCTTTCCCTACTGCTTAATTTAGCGTTTCTATGAATAGTGGCTCTGTAACAGTGCTAGTAAGACAATGAAGAGCATGTGTGTCGACATATAATGAAAAGCTTTTTTCTCTGTAAGAAAAACTCAATTTATGCAAAGTTAAGACAAAAGATTGCCAATATGAAAGCAGTTCTTTTCAAATGAAATGAAGTTTTATTTCCAATGCAGAAAGGCGTTTCTTTAATGTGTTAGTTATTGTATATTATGCAAGCAAACTTAGAGCTGCTATGCAAAGACAGCTTAGTTTGGCATTTCTATGAACAAGTGACACTGTGTCAGTGATCCTGAGAGGATGAAGAGAACGTGTGTCCACATATGCCGAAAAGCTTCTTTCCCTGTAAGAGAAATTCAGTTTATGAAATGTTAAGACAAAAGCTTGCCAATATGAAAGACCGTCGTTTCAAATGAAATAAATTCTTGTTTGCAATGCAGAAAAGCCTTTCTTTAATGTGTTAGATATTTTCTGCTCGGCAAGTGAATTTAGAGCTGCTCTTTCCCTACTGCTTAATTTAGCGTTTCTATGAATAGTGGCTCTGTAACAGTGCTAGTAAGACAATGAAGACCATGCGTGTCCACATATAATGAAAAGCTTTTTTCTCTGTAAGAAAAACTCAATTTATGCAAAGTTAAGACAAAAGATTGCCAATATGAAAGCAGTTCTTTTCAAATGAAATGAAGTTTTATTTCCAATGCAGAAAGGCGTTTCTTTAATGTGTTAGTTATTGTATATTATGCAAGCAAACTTAGAGCTGCTATGCAAAGACAGCTTAGTTTGGCATTTCTATGAACAGCGACTCTGTGTTAGTGCTCCTGAGAGAATGAAGTGAACCTGTGTCCACATTCCTGAAATGCTTCTTTCCCTGTAAGAGAAATTCAGTTTATGAAATGTTCAGACAAAAGCTTGCCAATATGAAAGCAGTTCTTTTCAAATGAAATGAAGTTTTATTTCCAATGCAGAAAGGCGTTTCTTTAATGTGTTAGATATTGTATATTATGCAAGCAAACTTAGAGCTGCTATGCAAACACAGCTTAGTTTAGCGTTTCTATAAACAATGACATTGTGTGATTGCTCCTGAGAGAAAGAAGAGAACGCGGGTCCACGGATTCTGAAAAGCTTCTTTCCCTGGAAGAGAAATTCATTTTATGCAGAGTTAAGGCAAAAGATTGCCAATATGAAAGCAGTTCTTTTCGAATGAAATGAAGTTTTGTTTCCAATGCAGAAAGGCGTTTCTTTAATGTTTTAGTTATCGTATATTACACAAGCAAACTTAGAGCTGGTATGCAAAGACAGCTTAGTTTAGTGTTTTTATGAACAGCGACTCTGTGTCAGTACTCCTGAGAGAATGAAGAGAACCTGTGTCCACATATGCTGAAAAGCTTCTTTCCCTGTAAGAGAAATTCATTTTTTGCATTGTTAAGAAAACAGCTTGCCAATATGAAAGATGTTCCTTTTAAATGAAATAAAGTCTTGTTTGTACTGCAGAAAGGCGTGTCTTTAATGTTTTAGATATTGTATACTACGCAGGCAAACTTAGAGCTGCTAGGCAAAGACAGCTTAGTTTAGCGTTTCTATGAACAGTGTCACTGTGTCAGTTCTCCTGAGAGGACGCATAGAACGCTGGTTCATATATATGCCAAAAAGCTTCTTTCCCTGTAAGAGAAATTCAGATTAAGCAATGTGGCAGAAAGACAAGACAAAAGCTTGCCAATATGAAACATGCGCGTTTTACATAAAATAAATTCTTGTTTGTAATGCAGAAAAGCTTGTCTTTAATGTGTTAGATGTTTTCTGCTCCGCAAGTGAATTTAGAACTGCTATGCCCAGATAGATTAGTTTAGCGAGTCTATGAACAAGTGACACTGTGTCAGTGATCCTGAGAGGATGAAGAGAACGTGTGTCCACATATGCCGAAAAACTTCTTTCCCTGTAAGAGAAATTCAGTTTATGAAATGTTAAGACAAAAGCTTGCCAATATGAAAGACCGTCGTTTCAAATGAAATAAATTCTTGTTTGCAATGCAGAAAAGCCTTTCTTTAATGTGTTAGATATTTTCTGCTCGGCAAGTGAATTTAGAGCTGCTCTTTCCCTACTGCTTAATTTAGCGTTTCTATGAATAGTGGCTCTGTAACAGTGCTAGTAAGACAATGAAGACCATGCGTGTCCACATATAATGAAAAGCTTTTTTCTCTGTAAGAAAAACTCAATTTATGCAAAGTTAAGACAAAAGATTGCCAATATGAAAGCAGTTCTTTTCAAATGAAATGAAGTTTTATTTCCAATGCAGAAAGGCGTTTCTTTAATGTGTTAGTTATTGTATATTATGCAAGCAAACTTAGAGCTGCTATGCAAAGACAGCTTAGTTTGGCATTTCTATGAACAGCGACTCTGTGTTAGTGCTCCTGAGAGAATGAAGTGAACCTGTGTCCACATTCCTGAAAAGCTTCTTTCCCTGTAAGAGAAATTCAGTTTATGAAATGTTAAGACAAAAGCTTGCCAATATGAAAGACCCTCGTGTCAAATGAAATAAATTCTTGTTTGCAATGAAGAAAAGCCTTTCTTTAATGTGTTAGATATTTTCTGCTCGGCAAGTGAATTTAGAGCTGCTCTTTCCTTACTGCTTAATTTAGCGTTTCTATGAACAGTGGCACTGTAACAGTGCTACTAAGACAGTGAAGAGCATGCGTGTCCACATATAATGAAAAGCTTTTTTCTCTGTAAGGAAAACTCAATTTATGCAAAGTTAAGACAAAAGATTGCTAATATGAAAGCAGTTCTTTTCAAATGAAATGAAGTTTTATGTCCAATGCAGAAAGGCGTTTCTTTAATGTGTTAGTTATTGTATATTATGCAAGCAAACTTAGAGCTGCTATGCAAACACAGCTTAGTTTAGCGTTTCTATAAACAATGACATTGTGTGATTGCTCCTGAGAGAAAGACGAGAACGCGGGTCCACGGATTCTGAAAAGCTTCTTTCCCTGGAAGAGAAATTCATTTTATGCAGAGTTAAGGCAAAAGATTGCCAATATGAAAGCAGTTCTTTTCGAATGAAATGAAGTGTTGTTTCCAATGCAGAAAGGCGTTTCTTTAATGTTTTAGTTATCGTATATTACACAAGCAAACTTAGAGCTGCTATGCAAAGACAGCTTAGTTTAGTGTTTTTATGAACAGCGACTCTGTGTCAGTACTCCTGAGAGAATGAAGAGAACCTGTGTCCACATGTGCTGAAAAGCTTCTTTCCCTGTAAGAGAAATTCATTTTTTGCATTGTTAAGACAACAGCTTGCCAATATGAAAGATGTTCCTTTTAAATGAAATAAAGTCTTGTTTGTACTGCAGAAAGGCGTGTCTTTAATGTTTTAGATATTGTATACTACGCAGGCAAACTTAGAGCTGCTAGGCAAAGACAGCTTAGTTTAGCGTTTCTATGAACAGTGTCACTGTGTCAGTTCTCCTGAGAGGACGCATAGAACGCTGGTTCATATATATGCCAAAAAGCTTCTTTCCCTGTAAGAGAAATTCAGTTTATGAAATGTTAAGACAAAAGCTTGCCAATATGAAAGACCGTCGTTTCAAATGAAATAAATTCTTGTTTGCAATGCAGAAAAGCCTTTCTTTAATGTGTTAGATATTTTCTGCTCGGCAAGTGAATTTAGAGCTGCTCTTTCCCTACTGCTTAATTTAGCGTTTCTATGAATAGTGGCTCTGTAACAGTGCTAGTAAGACAATGAAGACCATGCGTGTCCACATATAATGAAAAGCTTTTTTCTCTGTAAGAAAAACTCAATTTATGCAAAGTTAAGACAAAAGATTGCCAATATGAAAGCAGTTCTTTTCAAATGAAATGAAGTTTTATTTCCAATGCAGAAAGGCGTTTCTTTAATGTGTTAGTTATTGTATATTATGCAAGCAAACTTAGAGCTGCTATGCAAAGACAGCTTAGTTTGGCATTTCTATGAACAGCGACTCTGTGTTAGTGCTCCTGAGAGAATGAAGTGAACCTGTGTCCACATTCCTGAAATGCTTCTTTCCCTGTAAGAGAAATTCAGTTTATGAAATGTTCAGACAAAAGCTTGCCAATATGAAAGCAGTTCTTTTCAAATGAAATGAAGTTTTATTTCCAATGCAGAAAGGCGTTTCCTTAATGTGTTAGTTATTGTATATTATGCAAGCAAACTTAGAGCTGCTATGCAAACACAGCTTAGTTTAGCGTTTCTATAAACAATGACATTGTGTGATTGCTCCTGAGAGAAAGAAGAGAACGCGGGTCCACGGATTCTGAAAAGCTTCTTTCCCTGGAAGAGAAATTCATTTTATGCAGAGTTAAGGTAAAAGATTGCCAATATGAAAGCAGTTCTTTTCGAATGAAATGAAGTTTTGTTTCCAATCCAGAAAGGCGTTTCTTTAATGTTTTAGTTATCGTATATTACACAAGCAAACTTAGAGCTGCTATGCAAAGACAGCTTAGTTTAGTGTTTTTATGAACAGCGACTCTGTGTCAGTGCTCCTGAGAGAATGAAGAGAACCTGTGTCCACATATGCTGAAAAGCTTCTTTCCCTGTAAGAGAAATTCATTTCTTGCATTGTTAAGACAACAGCTTGCCAATATGAAAGATGTTCCTTTTAAATGAAATAAAGTCTTGTTTGTACTGCAGAAAGGCTTGTCTTTAATGTTTTAGATATTGTATACTACGCAGGCAAACTTAGAGCTGCTAGGCAAAGACAGCTTAGTTTAGCGTTTCTATGAACAGTGTCACTGTGTCAGTTCTCCTGAGAGGACGCATAGAACGCTGTTTCATATATATATGCCAAAAAGCTTCTTTCCCTGTAAGAGAAATTCAGATTAAGCAATGTGGCAGAAAGACAAGACAAAAGCTTGCCAATATGAAACATGCGCGTTTTACATAAAATAAATTCTTGTTTGTAATGCAGAAAAGCTTGTCTTTAATGTGTTAGATGTTTTCTGCTCCGCAAGTGAATTTAGAACTGCTATGCCCAGATAGATTAGTTTAGCGAGTCTATGAACAGTGACACTGTGTCAGTGATCCTGAGAGGATGAAGAGAACGTGTGTCCACATATGCCGAAAAGCTTCTTTCCCTGTAAGAGAAATTCAGTTTATGAAATGTTAAGACAAAAGCTTGCCAATATGAAAGACCGTCGTTTCAAATGAAATAAATTCTTGTTTGCAATGCAGAAAAGCCTTTCTTTAATGTGTTAGATATTTTCTGCTCGGCAAGTGAATTTAGAGCTGCTCTTTCCCTACTGCTTAATTTAGCGTTTCTATGAATAGTGGCTCTGTAACAGTGCTAGTAAGACAATGAAGACCATGCGTGTCCACATATAATGAAAAGCTTTTTTCTCTGTAAGAAAAACTCAATTTATGCAAAGTTAAGACAAAAGATTGCCAATATGAAAGCAGTTCTTTTCAAATGAAATGAAGTTTTATTTCCAATGCAGAAAGGCGTTTCTTTAATGTGTTAGTTATTGTATATTATGCAAGCAAACTTAGAGCTGCTATGCAAAGACAGCTTAGTTTGGCATTTCTATGAACAGCGACTCTGTGTTAGTGCTCCTGAGAGAATGAAGTGAACCTGTGTCCACATTCCTGAAATGCTTCTTTCCCTGTAAGAGAAATTCAGTTTATGAAATGTTCAGACAAAAGCTTGCCAATATGAAAGCAGTTCTTTTCAAATGAAATGAAGTTTTATTTCCAATGCAGAAAGGCGTTTCTTTAATGTGTTAGATATTGTATATTATGCAAGCAAACTTAGAGCTGCTATGCAAACACAGCTTAGTTTAGCGTTTCTATAAACAATGACATTGTGTGATTGCTCCTGAGAGAAAGAAGAGAACGCGGGTCCACGGATTCTGAAAAGCTTCTTTCCCTGGAAGAGAAATTCATTTTATGCAGAGTTAAGGCAAAAGATTGCCAATATGAAAGCAGTTCTTTTCGAATGAAATGAAGTTTTGTTTCCAATGCAGAAAGGCGTTTCTTTAATGTTTTAGTTATCGTATATTACACAAGCAAACTTAGAGCTGGTATGCAAAGACAGCTTAGTTTAGTGTTTTTATGAACAGCGACTCTGTGTCAGTACTCCTGAGAGAATGAAGAGAACCTGTGTCCACATATGCTGAAAAGCTTCTTTCCCTGTAAGAGAAATTCATTTTTTGCATTGTTAAGAAAACAGCTTGCCAATATGAAAGATGTTCCTTTTAAATGAAATAAAGTCTTGTTTGTACTGCAGAAAGGCGTGTCTTTAATGTTTTAGATATTGTATACTACGCAGGCAAACTTAGAGCTGCTAGGCAAAGACAGCTTAGTTTAGCGTTTCTATGAACAGTGTCACTGTGTCAGTTCTCCTGAGAGGACGCATAGAACGCTGGTTCATATATATGCCAAAAAGCTTCTTTCCCTGTAAGAGAAATTCAGATTAAGCAATGTGGCAGAAAGACAAGACAAAAGCTTGCCAATATGAAACATGCGCGTTTTACATAAAATAAATTCTTGTTTGTAATGCAGAAAAGCTTGTCTTTAATGTGTTAGATGTTTTCTGCTCCGCAAGTGAATTTAGAACTGCTATGCCCAGATAGATTAGTTTAGCGAGTCTATGAACAAGTGACACTGTGTCAGTGATCCTGAGAGGATGAAGAGAACGTGTGTCCACATATGCCGAAAAACTTCTTTCCCTGTAAGAGAAATTCAGTTTATGAAATGTTAAGACAAAAGCTTGCCAATATGAAAGACCGTCGTTTCAAATGAAATAAATTCTTGTTTGCAATGCAGAAAAGCCTTTCTTTAATGTGTTAGATATTTTCTGCTCGGCAAGTGAATTTAGAGCTGCTCTTTCCCTACTGCTTAATTTAGCGTTTCTATGAATAGTGGCTCTGTAACAGTGCTAGTAAGACAATGAAGACCATGCGTGTCCACATATAATGAAAAGCTTTTTTCTCTGTAAGAAAAACTCAATTTATGCAAAGTTAAGACAAAAGATTGCCAATATGAAAGCAGTTCTTTTCAAATGAAATGAAGTTTTATTTCCAATGCAGAAAGGCGTTTCTTTAATGTGTTAGTTATTGTATATTATGCAAGCAAACTTAGAGCTGCTATGCAAAGACAGCTTAGTTTGGCATTTCTATGAACAGCGACTCTGTGTTAGTGCTCCTGAGAGAATGAAGTGAACCTGTGTCCACATTCCTGAAAAGCTTCTTTCCCTGTAAGAGAAATTCAGTTTATGAAATGTTAAGACAAAAGCTTGCCAATATGAAAGACCCTCGTGTCAAATGAAATAAATTCTTGTTTGCAATGAAGAAAAGCCTTTCTTTAATGTGTTAGATATTTTCTGCTCGGCAAGTGAATTTAGAGCTGCTCTTTCCTTACTGCTTAATTTAGCGTTTCTATGAACAGTGGCACTGTAACAGTGCTACTAAGACAGTGAAGAGCATGCGTGTCCACATATAATGAAAAGCTTTTTTCTCTGTAAGGAAAACTCAATTTATGCAAAGTTAAGACAAAAGATTGCTAATATGAAAGCAGTTCTTTTCAAATGAAATGAAGTTTTATGTCCAATGCAGAAAGGCGTTTCTTTAATGTGTTAGTTATTGTATATTATGCAAGCAAACTTAGAGCTGCTATGCAAACACAGCTTAGTTTAGCGTTTCTATAAACAATGACATTGTGTGATTGCTCCTGAGAGAAAGACGAGAACGCGGGTCCACGGATTCTGAAAAGCTTCTTTCCCTGGAAGAGAAATTCATTTTATGCAGAGTTAAGGCAAAAGATTGCCAATATGAAAGCAGTTCTTTTCGAATGAAATGAAGTGTTGTTTCCAATGCAGAAAGGCGTTTCTTTAATGTTTTAGTTATCGTATATTACACAAGCAAACTTAGAGCTGCTATGCAAAGACAGCTTAGTTTAGTGTTTTTATGAACAGCGACTCTGTGTCAGTACTCCTGAGAGAATGAAGAGAACCTGTGTCCACATGTGCTGAAAAGCTTCTTTCCCTGTAAGAGAAATTCATTTTTTGCATTGTTAAGACAACAGCTTGCCAATATGAAAGATGTTCCTTTTAAATGAAATAAAGTCTTGTTTGTACTGCAGAAAGGCGTGTCTTTAATGTTTTAGATATTGTATACTACGCAGGCAAACTTAGAGCTGCTAGGCAAAGACAGCTTAGTTTAGCGTTTCTATGAACAGTGTCACTGTGTCAGTTCTCCTGAGAGGACGCATAGAACGCTGGTTCATATATATGCCAAAAAGCTTCTTTCCCTGTAAGAGAAATTCAGTTTATGAAATGTTAAGACAAAAGCTTGCCAATATGAAAGACCGTCGTTTCAAATGAAATAAATTCTTGTTTGCAATGCAGAAAAGCCTTTCTTTAATGTGTTAGATATTTTCTGCTCGGCAAGTGAATTTAGAGCTGCTCTTTCCCTACTGCTTAATTTAGCGTTTCTATGAATAGTGGCTCTGTAACAGTGCTAGTAAGACAATGAAGACCATGCGTGTCCACATATAATGAAAAGCTTTTTTCTCTGTAAGAAAAACTCAATTTATGCAAAGTTAAGACAAAAGATTGCCAATATGAAAGCAGTTCTTTTCAAATGAAATGAAGTTTTATTTCCAATGCAGAAAGGCGTTTCTTTAATGTGTTAGTTATTGTATATTATGCAAGCAAACTTAGAGCTGCTATGCAAAGACAGCTTAGTTTGGCATTTCTATGAACAGCGACTCTGTGTTAGTGCTCCTGAGAGAATGAAGTGAACCTGTGTCCACATTCCTGAAATGCTTCTTTCCCTGTAAGAGAAATTCAGTTTATGAAATGTTCAGACAAAAGCTTGCCAATATGAAAGCAGTTCTTTTCAAATGAAATGAAGTTTTATTTCCAATGCAGAAAGGCGTTTCCTTAATGTGTTAGTTATTGTATATTATGCAAGCAAACTTAGAGCTGCTATGCAAACACAGCTTAGTTTAGCGTTTCTATAAACAATGACATTGTGTGATTGCTCCTGAGAGAAAGAAGAGAACGCGGGTCCACGGATTCTGAAAAGCTTCTTTCCCTGGAAGAGAAATTCATTTTATGCAGAGTTAAGGTAAAAGATTGCCAATATGAAAGCAGTTCTTTTCGAATGAAATGAAGTTTTGTTTCCAATCCAGAAAGGCGTTTCTTTAATGTTTTAGTTATCGTATATTACACAAGCAAACTTAGAGCTGCTATGCAAAGACAGCTTAGTTTAGTGTTTTTATGAACAGCGACTCTGTGTCAGTGCTCCTGAGAGAATGAAGAGAACCTGTGTCCACATATGCTGAAAAGCTTCTTTCCCTGTAAGAGAAATTCATTTCTTGCATTGTTAAGACAACAGCTTGCCAATATGAAAGATGTTCCTTTTAAATGAAATAAAGTCTTGTTTGTACTGCAGAAAGGCTTGTCTTTAATGTTTTAGATATTGTATACTACGCAGGCAAACTTAGAGCTGCTAGGCAAAGACAGCTTAGTTTAGCGTTTCTATGAACAGTGTCACTGTGTCAGTTCTCCTGAGAGGACGCATAGAACGCTGGTTCATATATATATGCCAAAAAGCTTCTTTCCCTGTAAGAGAAATTCAGATTAAGCAATGTGGCAGAAAGACAAGACAAAAGCTTGCCAATATGAAACA
This sequence comes from Spinibarbus caldwelli, assembly GCA_039654775.1. Classification (NCBI taxonomy): domain Eukaryota; kingdom Metazoa; phylum Chordata; class Actinopteri; order Cypriniformes; family Cyprinidae; genus Spinibarbus; species Spinibarbus caldwelli. The sequence continues at coordinate 20,402,183 of CM077256.1, forward strand.
TGCGCGTTTTACATAAAATAAATTCTTGTTTGTAATGCAGAAAAGCTTGTCTTTAATGTGTTAGATGTTTTCTGCTCCGCAAGTGAATTTAGAACTGCTATGCCCAGATAGATTAGTTTAGCGAGTCTATGAACAGTGACACTGTGTCAGTGATCCTGAGAGGATGAAGAGAACGTGTGTCCACATATGCCGAAAAGCTTCTTTCCCTGTAAGAGAAATTCAGTTTATGAAATGTTAAGACAAAAGCTTGCCAATATGAAAGACCGTCGTTTCAAATGAAATAAATTCTTGTTTGCAATGCAGAAAAGCCTTTCTTTAATGTGTTAGATATTTTCTGCTCGGCAAGTGAATTTAGAGCTGCTCTTTCCCTACTGCTTAATTTAGCGTTTCTATGAATAGTGGCTCTGTAACAGTGCTAGTAAGACAATGAAGACCATGCGTGTCCACATATAATGAAAAGCTTTTTTCTCTGTAAGAAAAACTCAATTTATGCAAAGTTAAGACAAAAGATTGCCAATATGAAAGCAGTTCTTTTCAAATGAAATGAAGTTTTATTTCCAATGCAGAAAGGCGTTTCTTTAATGTGTTAGTTATTGTATATTATGCAAGCAAACTTAGAGCTGCTATGCAAAGACAGCTTAGTTTGGCATTTCTGTGAACAGCGACTCTGTGTTAGTGCTCCTGAGAGAATGAAGTGAACCTGTGTCCACATTCCTGAAATGCTTCTTTCCCTGTAAGAGAAATTCAGTTTATGAAATGTTAAGACAAAAGCTTGCCAATATGAAAGACCCTCGTGTCAAATGAAATAAATTCTTGTTTGCAATGAAGAAAAGCCTTTCTTTAATGTGTTAGATATTTTCTGCTCGGCAAGTGAATTTAGAGCTGCTCTTTCCTTACTGCTTAATTTAGCGTTTCTATGAACAGTGGCACTGTAACAGTGCTACTAAGACAATGAAGAGCATGCGTGTCCACATATAATGAAAAGCTTTTTTCTCTGTAAGAAAAACTCAATTTATGCAAAGTTAAGACAAATGATTGCTAATATGAAAGCAGTTCTTTTCAAATGAAATGAAGTTTTATTTCCAATGCAGAAAGGCGTTTCTTTAATGTGTTAGATATTGTATATTATGCAAGCAAACTTAGAGCTGCTATGCAAACACAGCTTAGTTTAGCGTTTCTATAAACAATGACATTGTGTGATTGCTCCTGAGAGAAAGAAGAGAACGCGGGTCCACGGATTCTGAAAAGCTTCTTTCCCTGGAAGAGAAATTCATTTTATGCAGAGTTAAGGCAAAAGATTGCCAATATGAAAGCAGTTCTTTTCGAATGAAATGAAGTTTTGTTTCCAATGCAGAAAGGCGTTTCTTTAATGTTTTAGTTATCGTATATTACACAAGCAAACTTAGAGCTGGTATGCAAAGACAGCTTAGTTTAGTGTTTTTATGAACAGCGACTCTGTGTCAGTACTCCTGAGAGAATGAAGAGAACCTGTGTCCACATATGCTGAAAAGCTTCTTTCCCTGTAAGAGAAATTCATTTTTTGCATTGTTAAGAAAACAGCTTGCCAATATGAAAGATGTTCCTTTTAAATGAAATAAAGTCTTGTTTGTACTGCAGAAAGGCGTGTCTTTAATGTTTTAGATATTGTATACTACGCAGGCAAACTTAGAGCTGCTAGGCAAAGACAGCTTAGTTTAGCGTTTCTATGAACAGTGTCACTGTGTCAGTTCTCCTGAGAGGACGCATAGAACGCTGGTTCATATATATGCCAAAAAGCTTCTTTCCCTGTAAGAGAAATTCAGATTAAGCAATGTGGCAGAAAGACAAGACAAAAGCTTGCCAATATGAAACATGCGCGTTTTACATAAAATAAATTCTTGTTTGTAATGCAGAAAAGCTTGTCTTTAATGTGTTAGATGTTTTCTGCTCCGCAAGTGAATTTAGAACTGCTATGCCCAGATAGATTAGTTTAGCGAGTCTATGAACAAGTGACACTGTGTCAGTGATCCTGAGAGGATGAAGAGAACGTGTGTCCACATATGCCGAAAAACTTCTTTCCCTGTAAGAGAAATTCAGTTTATGAAATGTTAAGACAAAAGCTTGCCAATATGAAAGACCGTCGTTTCAAATGAAATAAATTCTTGTTTGCAATGCAGAAAAGCCTTTCTTTAATGTGTTAGATATTTTCTGCTCGGCAAGTGAATTTAGAGCTGCTCTTTCCCTACTGCTTAATTTAGCGTTTCTATGAATAGTGGCTCTGTAACAGTGCTAGTAAGACAATGAAGAGCATGCGTGTCCACATATAATGAAAAGCTTTTTTCTCTGTAAGAAAAACTCAATTTATGCAAAGTTAAGACAAAAGATTGCCAATATGAAAGCAGTTCTTTTCAAATGAAATGAAGTTTTATTTCCAATGCAGAAAGGCGTTTCTTTAATGTGTTAGTTATTGTATATTATGCAAGCAAACTTAGAGCTGCTATGCAAAGACAGCTTAGTTTGGCATTTCTATGAACAGCGACTCTGTGTTAGTGCTCCTGAGAGAATGAAGTGAACCTGTGTCCACATTCCTGAAAAGCTTCTTTCCCTGTAAGAGAAATTCAGTTTATGAAATGTTAAGACAAAAGCTTGCCAATATGAAAGACCCTCGTGTCAAATGAAATAAATTCTTGTTTGCAATGAAGAAAAGCCTTTCTTTAATGTGTTAGATATTTTCTGCTCGGCAAGTGAATTTAGAGCTGCTCTTTCCTTACTGCTTAATTTAGCGTTTCTATGAACAGTGGCACTGTAACAGTGCTACTAAGACAATGAAGAGCATGCGTGTCCACATATAATGAAAAGCTTTTTTCTCTGTAAGAAAAACTCAATTTATGCAAAGTTAAGACAAATGATTGCTAATATGAAAGCAGTTCTTTTCAAATGAAATGAAGTTTTATTTCCAATGCAGAAAGGCGTTTCTTTAATGTGTTAGATATTGTATATTATGCAAGCAAACTTAGAGCTGCTATGCAAACACAGCTTAGTTTAGCGTTTCTATAAACAATGACATTGTGTGATTGCTCCTGAGAGAAAGAAGAGAACGCGGGTCCACGGATTCTGAAAAGCTTCTTTCCCTGGAAGAGAAATTCATTTTATGCAGAGTTAAGGCAAAAGATTGCCAATATGAAAGCAGTTCTTTTCGAATGAAATGAAGTTTTGTTTCCAATGCAGAAAGGCGTTTCTTTAATGTTTTAGTTATCGTATATTACACAAGCAAACTTAGAGCTGCTATGCAAAGACAGCTTAGTTTAGTGTTTTTATGAACAGCGACTCTGTGTCAGTACTCCTGAGAGACTGAAGAGAACCTGTGTCCACATGTGCTGAAAAGCTTCTTTCCCTGTAAGAGAAATTCATTTTTTGCATTGTTAAGACAACAGCTTGCCAATATGAAAGATGTTCCTTTTAAATGAAATAAAGTCTTGTTTGTACTGCAGAAAGGCGTGTCTTTAATGTTTTAGATATTGTATACTACGCAGGCAAACTTAGAGCTGCTAGGCAAAGACAGCTTAGTTTAGCGTTTCTATGAACAGTGTCACTGTGTCAGTTCTCCTGAGAGGACGCATAGAACGCTGGTTCATATATATGCCAAAAAGCTTCTTTCCCTGTAAGAGAAATTCAGTTTATGAAATGTTAAGACAAAAGCTTGCCAATATGAAAGACCGTCGTTTCAAATGAAATAAATTCTTGTTTGCAATGCAGAAAAGCCTTTCTTTAATGTGTTAGATATTTTCTGCTCCGCAAGTGAATTTAGAGCTGCTCTTTCCCTACTGCTTAATTTAGCGTTTCTATGAATAGTGGCTCTGTAACAGTGCTAGTAAGACAATGAAGAGCATGTGTGTCGACATATAATGAAAAGCTTTTTTCTCTGTAAGAAAAACTCAATTTATGCAAAGTTAAGACAAAAGATTGCCAATATGAAAGCAGTTCTTTTCAAATGAAATGAAGTTTTATTTCCAATGCAGAAAGGCGTTTCTTTAATGTGTTAGTTATTGTATATTATGCAAGCAAACTTAGAGCTGCTATGCAAAGACAGCTTAGTTTGGCATTTCTATGAACAAGTGACACTGTGTCAGTGATCCTGAGAGGATGAAGAGAACGTGTGTCCACATATGCCGAAAAGCTTCTTTCCCTGTAAGAGAAATTCAGTTTATGAAATGTTAAGACAAAAGCTTGCCAATATGAAAGACCGTCGTTTCAAATGAAATAAATTCTTGTTTGCAATGCAGAAAAGCCTTTCTTTAATGTGTTAGATATTTTCTGCTCGGCAAGTGAATTTAGAGCTGCTCTTTCCCTACTGCTTAATTTAGCGTTTCTATGAATAGTGGCTCTGTAACAGTGCTAGTAAGACAATGAAGACCATGCGTGTCCACATATAATGAAAAGCTTTTTTCTCTGTAAGAAAAACTCAATTTATGCAAAGTTAAGACAAAAGATTGCCAATATGAAAGCAGTTCTTTTCAAATGAAATGAAGTTTTATTTCCAATGCAGAAAGGCGTTTCTTTAATGTGTTAGTTATTGTATATTATGCAAGCAAACTTAGAGCTGCTATGCAAAGACAGCTTAGTTTGGCATTTCTATGAACAGCGACTCTGTGTTAGTGCTCCTGAGAGAATGAAGTGAACCTGTGTCCACATTCCTGAAATGCTTCTTTCCCTGTAAGAGAAATTCAGTTTATGAAATGTTCAGACAAAAGCTTGCCAATATGAAAGCAGTTCTTTTCAAATGAAATGAAGTTTTATTTCCAATGCAGAAAGGCGTTTCCTTAATGTGTTAGTTATTGTATATTATGCAAGCAAACTTAGAGCTGCTATGCAAACACAGCTTAGTTTAGCGTTTCTATAAACAATGACATTGTGTGATTGCTCCTGAGAGAAAGAAGAGAACGCGGGTCCACGGATTCTGAAAAGCTTCTTTCCCTGGAAGAGAAATTCATTTTATGCAGAGTTAAGGTAAAAGATTGCCAATATGAAAGCAGTTCTTTTCGAATGAAATGAAGTTTTGTTTCCAATCCAGAAAGGCGTTTCTTTAATGTTTTAGTTATCGTATATTACACAAGCAAACTTAGAGCTGCTATGCAAAGACAGCTTAGTTTAGTGTTTTTATGAACAGCGACTCTGTGTCAGTGCTCCTGAGAGAATGAAGAGAACCTGTGTCCACATATGCTGAAAAGCTTCTTTCCCTGTAAGAGAAATTCATTTCTTGCATTGTTAAGACAACAGCTTGCCAATATGAAAGATGTTCCTTTTAAATGAAATAAAGTCTTGTTTGTACTGCAGAAAGGCTTGTCTTTAATGTTTTAGATATTGTATACTACGCAGGCAAACTTAGAGCTGCTAGGCAAAGACAGCTTAGTTTAGCGTTTCTATGAACAGTGTCACTGTGTCAGTTCTCCTGAGAGGACGCATAGAACGCTGGTTCATATATATGCCAAAAAGCTTCTTTCCCTGTAAGAGAAATTCAGATTAAGCAATGTGGCAGAAAGACAAGACAAAAGCTTGCCAATATGAAACATGCGCGTTTTACATAAAATAAATTCTTGTTTGTAATGCAGAAAAGCTTGTCTTTAATGTGTTAGATGTTTTCTGCTCCGCAAGTGAATTTAGAACTGCTATGCCCAGATAGATTAGTTTAGCGAGTCTATGAACAGTGACACTGTGTCAGTGATCCTGAGAGGATGAAGAGAACGTGTGTCCACATATGCCGAAAAGCTTCTTTCCCTGTAAGAGAAATTCAGTTTATGAAATGTTAAGACAAAAGCTTGCCAATATGAAAGACCGTCGTTTCAAATGAAATAAATTCTTGTTTGCAATGCAGAAAAGCCTTTCTTTAATGTGTTAGATATTTTCTGCTCGGCAAGTGAATTTAGAGCTGCTCTTTCCCTACTGCTTAATTTAGCGTTTCTATGAATAGTGGCTCTGTAACAGTGCTAGTAAGACAATGAAGAGCATGCGTGTCCACATATAATGAAAAGCTTTTTTCTCTGTAAGAAAAACTCAATTTATGCAAAGTTAAGACAAATGATTGCTAATATGAAAGCAGTTCTTTTCAAATGAAATGAAGTTTTATTTCCAATGCAGAAAGGCGTTTCTTTAATGTGTTAGATATTGTATATTACACAAGCAAACTTAGAGCTGCTATGCAAAGACAGCTTAGTTTAGTGTTTTTATGAACAGTGTCACTGTGTCAGTACTCCTGAGAGAATGAAGAGAACCTGTGTCCACATGTGCTGAAAAGCTTCTTTCCCTGTAAGAGAAATTCATTTTTTGCATTGTTAAGACAACAGCTTGCCAATATGAAAGATGTTCCTTTTAAATGAAATAAAGTCTTGTTTGTACTGCAGAAAGGCGTGTCTTTAATGTTTTAGATATTGTATACTACGCAGGCAAACTTAGAGCTGCTAGGCAAAGACAGCTTAGTTTAGCGTTTCTATGAACAGTGTCACTGTGTCAGTTCTCCTGAGAGGACGCATAGAACGCTGGTTCATATATATGCCAAAAAGCTTCTTTCCCTGTAAGAGAAATTCAGTTTATGAAATGTTAAGACAAAAGCTTGCCAATATGAAAGACCGTCGTTTCAAATGAAATAAATTCTTGTTTGCAATGCAGAAAAGCCTTTCTTTAATGTGTTAGATATTTTCTGCTCGGCAAGTGAATTTAGAGCTGCTCTTTCCCTACTGCTTAATTTAGCGTTTCTATGAATAGTGGCTCTGTAACAGTGCTAGTAAGACAATGAAGACCATGCGTGTCCACATATAATGAAAAGCTTTTTTCTCTGTAAGAAAAACTCAATTTATGCAAAGTTAAGACAAAAGCTTGCCAATATGAAAGCAGTTCTTTTCAAATGAAATGAAGTTTTATTTCCAATGCAGAAAGGCGTTTCCTTAATGTGTTAGTTATTGTATATTATGCAAGCAAACTTAGAGCTGCTATGCAAACACAGCTTAGTTTAGCGTTTCTATAAACAATGACATTGTGTGATTGCTCCTGAGAGAAAGAAGAGAACGCGGGTCCACGGATTCTGAAAAGCTTCTTTCCCTGGAAGAGAAATTCATTTTATGCAGAGTTAAGGTAAAAGATTGCCAATATGAAAGCAGTTCTTTTCGAATGAAATGAAGTTTTGTTTCCAATCCAGAAAGGCGTTTCTTTAATGTTTTAGTTATCGTATATTACACAAGCAAACTTAGAGCTGCTATGCAAAGACAGCTTAGTTTAGTGTTTTTATGAACAGCGACTCTGTGTCAGTGCTCCTGAGAGAATGAAGAGAACCTGTGTCCACATATGCTGAAAAGCTTCTTTCCCTGTAAGAGAAATTCATTTCTTGCATTGTTAAGACAACAGCTTGCCAATATGAAAGATGTTCCTTTTAAATGAAATAAAGTCTTGTTTGTACTGCAGAAAGGCTTGTCTTTAATGTTTTAGATATTGTATACTACGCAGGCAAACTTAGAGCTGCTAGGCAAAGACAGCTTAGTTTAGCGTTTCTATGAACAGTGTCACTGTGTCAGTTCTCCTGAGAGGACGCATAGAACGCTGGTTCATATATATATGCCAAAAAGCTTCTTTCCCTGTAAGAGAAATTCAGATTAAGCAATGTGGCAGAAAGACAAGACAAAAGCTTGCCAATATGAAACATGCGCGTTTTACATAAAATAAATTCTTGTTTGTAATGCAGAAAAGCTTGTCTTTAATGTGTTAGATGTTTTCTGCTCCGCAAGTGAATTTAGAACTGCTATGCCCAGATAGATTAGTTTAGCGAGTCTATGAACAGTGACACTGTGTCAGTGATCCTGAGAGGATGAAGAGAACGTGTGTCCACATATGCCGAAAAGCTTCTTTCCCTGTAAGAGAAATTCAGTTTATGAAATGTTAAGACAAAAGCTTGCCAATATGAAAGACCGTCGTTTCAAATGAAATAAATTCTTGTTTGCAATGCAGAAAAGCCTTTCTTTAATGTGTTAGATATTTTCTGCTCGGCAAGTGAATTTAGAGCTGCTCTTTCCCTACTGCTTAATTTAGCGTTTCTATGAATAGTGGCTCTGTAACAGTGCTAGTAAGACAATGAAGACCATGCGTGTCCACATATAATGAAAAGCTTTTTTCTCTGTAAGAAAAACTCAATTTATGCAAAGTTAAGACAAAAGATTGCCAATATGAAAGCAGTTCTTTTCAAATGAAATGAAGTTTTATTTCCAATGCAGAAAGGCGTTTCTTTAATGTGTTAGTTATTGTATATTATGCAAGCAAACTTAGAGCTGCTATGCAAAGACAGCTTAGTTTGGCATTTCTATGAACAGCGACTCTGTGTTAGTGCTCCTGAGAGAATGAAGTGAACCTGTGTCCACATTCCTGAAATGCTTCTTTCCCTGTAAGAGAAATTCAGTTTATGAAATGTTAAGACAAAAGCTTGCCAATATGAAAGACCCTCGTGTCAAATGAAATAAATTCTTGTTTGCAATGAAGAAAAGCCTTTCTTTAATGTGTTAGATATTTTCTGCTCGGCAAGTGAATTTAGAGCTGCTCTTTCCTTACTGCTTAATTTAGCGTTTCTATGAACAGTGGCACTGTAACAGTGCTACTAAGACAATGAAGAGCATGCGTGTCCACATATAATGAAAAGCTTTTTTCTCTGTAAGAAAAACTCAATTTATGCAAAGTTAAGACAAATGATTGCTAATATGAAAGCAGTTCTTTTCAAATGAAATGAAGTTTTATTTCCAATGCAGAAAGGCGTTTCTTTAATGTGTTAGATATTGTATATTATGCAAGCAAACTTAGAGCTGCTATGCAAACACAGCTTAGTTTAGCGTTTCTATAAACAATGACATTGTGTGATTGCTCCTGAGAGAAAGAAGAGAACGCGGGTCCACGGATTCTGAAAAGCTTCTTTCCCTGGAAGAGAAATTCATTTTATGCAGAGTTAAGGCAAAAGATTGCCAATATGAAAGCAGTTCTTTTCGAATGAAATGAAGTTTTGTTTCCAATGCAGAAAGGCGTTTCTTTAATGTTTTAGTTATCGTATATTACACAAGCAAACTTAGAGCTGGTATGCAAAGACAGCTTAGTTTAGTGTTTTTATGAACAGCGACTCTGTGTCAGTACTCCTGAGAGAATGAAGAGAACCTGTGTCCACATATGCTGAAAAGCTTCTTTCCCTGTAAGAGAAATTCATTTTTTGCATTGTTAAGAAAACAGCTTGCCAATATGAAAGATGTTCCTTTTAAATGAAATAAAGTCTTGTTTGTACTGCAGAAAGGCGTGTCTTTAATGTTTTAGATATTGTATACTACGCAGGCAAACTTAGAGCTGCTAGGCAAAGACAGCTTAGTTTAGCGTTTCTATGAACAGTGTCACTGTGTCAGTTCTCCTGAGAGGACGCATAGAACGCTGGTTCATATATATGCCAAAAAGCTTCTTTCCCTGTAAGAGAAATTCAGATTAAGCAATGTGGCAGAAAGACAAGACAAAAGCTTGCCAATATGAAACATGCGCGTTTTACATAAAATAAATTCTTGTTTGTAATGCAGAAAAGCTTGTCTTTAATGTGTTAGATGTTTTCTGCTCCGCAAGTGAATTTAGAACTGCTATGCCCAGATAGATTAGTTTAGCGAGTCTATGAACAAGTGACACTGTGTCAGTGATCCTGAGAGGATGAAGAGAACGTGTGTCCACATATGCCGAAAAACTTCTTTCCCTGTAAGAGAAATTCAGTTTATGAAATGTTAAGACAAAAGCTTGCCAATATGAAAGACCGTCGTTTCAAATGAAATAAATTCTTGTTTGCAATGCAGAAAAGCCTTTCTTTAATGTGTTAGATATTTTCTGCTCGGCAAGTGAATTTAGAGCTGCTCTTTCCCTACTGCTTAATTTAGCGTTTCTATGAATAGTGGCTCTGTAACAGTGCTAGTAAGACAATGAAGAGCATGCGTGTCCACATATAATGAAAAGCTTTTTTCTCTGTAAGAAAAACTCAATTTATGCAAAGTTAAGACAAAAGATTGCCAATATGAAAGCAGTTCTTTTCAAATGAAATGAAGTTTTATTTCCAATGCAGAAAGGCGTTTCTTTAATGTGTTAGTTATTGTATATTATGCAAGCAAACTTAGAGCTGCTATGCAAAGACAGCTTAGTTTGGCATTTCTATGAACAGCGACTCTGTGTTAGTGCTCCTGAGAGAATGAAGTGAACCTGTGTCCACATTCCTGAAAAGCTTCTTTCCCTGTAAGAGAAATTCAGTTTATGAAATGTTAAGACAAAAGCTTGCCAATATGAAAGACCCTCGTGTCAAATGAAATAAATTCTTGTTTGCAATGAAGAAAAGCCTTTCTTTAATGTGTTAGATATTTTCTGCTCGGCAAGTGAATTTAGAGCTGCTCTTTCCTTACTGCTTAATTTAGCGTTTCTATGAACAGTGGCACTGTAACAGTGCTACTAAGACAATGAAGAGCATGCGTGTCCACATATAATGAAAAGCTTTTTTCTCTGTAAGAAAAACTCAATTTATGCAAAGTTAAGACAAATGATTGCTAATATGAAAGCAGTTCTTTTCAAATGAAATGAAGTTTTATTTCCAATGCAGAAAGGCGTTTCTTTAATGTGTTAGATATTGTATATTATGCAAGCAAACTTAGAGCTGCTATGCAAACACAGCTTAGTTTAGCGTTTCTATAAACAATGACATTGTGTGATTGCTCCTGAGAGAAAGAAGAGAACGCGGGTCCACGGATTCTGAAAAGCTTCTTTCCCTGGAAGAGAAATTCATTTTATGCAGAGTTAAGGCAAAAGATTGCCAATATGAAAGCAGTTCTTTTCGAATGAAATGAAGTTTTGTTTCCAATGCAGAAAGGCGTTTCTTTAATGTTTTAGTTATCGTATATTACACAAGCAAACTTAGAGCTGCTATGCAAAGACAGCTTAGTTTAGTGTTTTTATGAACAGCGACTCTGTGTCAGTACTCCTGAGAGACTGAAGAGAACCTGTGTCCACATGTGCTGAAAAGCTTCTTTCCCTGTAAGAGAAATTCATTTTTTGCATTGTTAAGACAACAGCTTGCCAATATGAAAGATGTTCCTTTTAAATGAAATAAAGTCTTGTTTGTACTGCAGAAAGGCGTGTCTTTAATGTTTTAGATATTGTATACTACGCAGGCAAACTTAGAGCTGCTAGGCAAAGACAGCTTAGTTTAGCGTTTCTATGAACAGTGTCACTGTGTCAGTTCTCCTGAGAGGACGCATAGAACGCTGGTTCATATATATGCCAAAAAGCTTCTTTCCCTGTAAGAGAAATTCAGTTTATGAAATGTTAAGACAAAAGCTTGCCAATATGAAAGACCGTCGTTTCAAATGAAATAAATTCTTGTTTGCAATGCAGAAAAGCCTTTCTTTAATGTGTTAGATATTTTCTGCTCCGCAAGTGAATTTAGAGCTGCTCTTTCCCTACTGCTTAATTTAGCGTTTCTATGAATAGTGGCTCTGTAACAGTGCTAGTAAGACAATGAAGAGCATGTGTGTCGACATATAATGAAAAGCTTTTTTCTCTGTAAGAAAAACTCAATTTATGCAAAGTTAAGACAAAAGATTGCCAATATGAAAGCAGTTCTTTTCAAATGAAATGAAGTTTTATTTCCAATGCAGAAAGGCGTTTCTTTAATGTGTTAGTTATTGTATATTATGCAAGCAAACTTAGAGCTGCTATGCAAAGACAGCTTAGTTTGGCATTTCTATGAACAAGTGACACTGTGTCAGTGATCCTGAGAGGATGAAGAGAACGTGTGTCCACATATGCCGAAAAGCTTCTTTCCCTGTAAGAGAAATTCAGTTTATGAAATGTTAAGACAAAAGCTTGCCAATATGAAAGACCGTCGTTTCAAATGAAATAAATTCTTGTTTGCAATGCAGAAAAGCCTTTCTTTAATGTGTTAGATATTTTCTGCTCGGCAAGTGAATTTAGAGCTGCTCTTTCCCTACTGCTTAATTTAGCGTTTCTATGAATAGTGGCTCTGTAACAGTGCTAGTAAGACAATGAAGACCATGCGTGTCCACATATAATGAAAAGCTTTTTTCTCTGTAAGAAAAACTC